>VMDO01002885.1:0-32527 GCA_007922755.1 Pedetes capensis | reverse complement strand
CAGTGTTCTTTGATCTTCATCAGTAAATGCTTCAAATCCTCTTCAGTTTCAGCTAGCAAAGTTGTGTTACCTGCATAACACAGGTTGTTTATAAGTCTTCCTCCAATCCTGATGCCACATTCTTCTTCCTAAAGTCCAGCTTCTCAAATTATTTGCTCAGCATAGAAGTTGAAGAGGTATATTGAAAGGATACAGCCCTGACACACACCTTTCCTGACTTTAAACCAAGCATTGTTTCCATGTTCTGTTCACACAACAGCCTCCTGGTCCATGAAATATAATTCTAATAAATAGAAGACTTTGATCAATCAATACAAATACTCTCAGTATTTTTCTATCTTTGCCTGTGGTGACTGTAAATTGAATATGAACAAACCATAAGAAGCTTAGAAAGGAAATAAAATAGAATCACTTTTTGAAACCAGTGGCATTTATGATGGCTCCAGTGGTAAATATTCTCAGGCAACTGGAGCTCTGGACCTTTAGGCTCGGCTGTCTGCGCTCCTCAGTCCTTTTGCCTTTTTATTCTTAGGCAGGAAATGAGATCTAGAGTCAAGAGAATTATTGCAGCTTCACCATGTGGTTGCACATGGTGAAGCCCCTGTTGTAGTCACTGTTGCTATGGCCAGGACAGTGAGTTGCTCTGAAGCAGTTGTGTGGTGTTTTTTGTTTGTTTGTTTTTGTAGGTAGGGACTTGTTATGTAGCCCAGGCTGGCCTCAAATTTGTGATCCTCCAGTCTCTACTTCCCAATTGCTGGGATTATAGATGTGTTCCACCACACCTAGTTTTTAGAGCAGATTCTTTCATTAGCTATCTTCTGTCTTTCACTACTCTGAACTGAGTTTGTACTTACTGGGAGAAAGAACTGGAAAGCAAAGCATCATAGTTGCAGGGGCAATGTATTGTGCACAGGTTGGGGTGATTAAGGACTAAGCACAGATTTGCAGTTGCTAGACACAGTATTTCCCCTGAGATTCACACAGTTAATTTCCATTCTAACAAAGCTTGTCACACCAAAGTCATATTTCCAGTGGATTCTTTTTCTTTGTATGACAATGGATTTAGTTAATTAGTAAAGTTTGTTCCTTAGAACTGCAGCCTCCACTGCATTTGCCTTTAGGGATTCTTGTTACGTGCATCATGCTTTTCTCTAGAGGGAGTCTCTTCCCGCTGTGTTCTCTTTTTATTTACCACTCTCATTTTGGTATTGTATCTTTTAAATGTTTCCGATTTTATTAAAAGGAACATGTTGTACTGCCTCTGGTTCATTGCAAGTTTCATATAGATACTTGTTTAAAATGACTTATCTTTGTGGGGTTTTTTTTTTTTTTTGGTGCTTTTAATTTTTCTTGAGGCATTTTGTGTGAAAGACAGGTCCTTATTTTAGCTATTCTCTGTTGAAAAGTGTTTGAAATTAGAAACCTAATCCTGGAAATCTTAATCTAGTAGTTCTTGAACTTTACTGTGTATAGAAATTACATTGAGAGCAGGTGAGAAGAGAGACCCTTACTCTTCCTACTGAATCAGAAGTCCTGGAAAGTGGGACTCAGGCCTTTGTATTTTTGAGACACACGAGATGATTCCAAGGTATTACAGAGTTGGAGAACTGCTTCAATTTTCACTTTCTTAAGCTATTTGCAATTTCATTTTCAATAATTAAAATGTAAATATACTTATTTTGTGAATTGGTTCAAAAATAACCACTTTAAAAGCACTTAAATGATACCAAGTTTATTAATACTTGAAGTGACATTTATATACTTGAAAATGTTATTTTAAATCTATACTACTAAAATCTATTCTAGAACTAATATAATTTAAACAATTCTGAGTCAGGAATAAGTTAAAGGACCAAAATAGGGTGCACATATGTTCATACATATGAACACTTAGGATTTGATAAAGATCGCCTATTAAGCCAATTGCTTTATTGGATTGCTAAATAAATAATTTTAAATGGAGCTGATGAGTAATGGTTTCTTATACTAAAAGAACCCATTACTGCCAGATTTAAAACTTCAAAAAGTTGTTAGGCGTGGTGGTGCACGCCTGTAATCTCAATACCTTGGGAGGCAGAGGCAGGAGGATCACAAGTTCAAGACCAGAAGCAGTCTGCATAATTTAGTGAAACCCTGTCTCAAAAAGTAAAAAAAAACAAAAAGTGGGCTGGAGGTGCAGCTCAGTGAAACACTTCATAATAAAAACTTAGTTGAACTAAATGCACACAGTAAAATCTCTTACTCTACTGATGAGTCTCAGGCCAACATTCGTAATTTTATAAACTGCTTTCCTTGCTAGGACCCCGAGGGAGTATGAACTTATGTAAGCACTTGCAAAGCATGCAAGCGCGAGGCCCTGGGTTCAACCCCTAGTACCATGGGAAAAAAAAAGAAAAACTTCAAAATGTTAAAACTTCAAAAACGGAAACTATCAAAGTTTCAGAAGAAAACACAGATACACTATTTGTATAAATTGGAGTGAGGACAATCTTTCTAAACATGACATCATGTGAGAAAGCCATAATAGGAAATATTGATAAATTTGAGAACATAAAAGTTAAATTTCCTACATAGCAAAAGTAAACATTTAAATAAAATCAAACCAAATGAGGGGAAATACCCACCAACACATGTCCATGCACTTATAATTCCCATTTATTTAGTCAAGAATGTAAACACTGTGGAAATGAAGTATCTGCTAGGCAGTTTGGGATCAATACACTATGATATGGGTTTTCCATAGGCCTGTTTATTTTATTTTTGGGTGGTGGTGCTGGAGATCAAACCCAGGGCCTCATGCATGCCAGGCAAGTTCTTTACTTCTGAGCTAAATTTTCAGCTTCTCCATAGGGTCTTGTTTTCATATAACTCTACACAGTGGCCACTGACCCTCTCTGTACAAGTAAAGTCACCCTAGAGCTGAGACAACAGCCAAGTTTCAGCTGCAATCTTTTTTAGAAAATTTTGTGGATAGTGCCTGGGATCAAGTCCAGGAACTTGCCCAAGCTAGGCAAGCACTCCACCAACCCTGCCCCATCTTCCCAGCTGCATTGTGACTACACCCATACCATTACATACTTCTTATTGTTCTTGTTGTTAGGTGCCATCACGTCAGTGTCCGACTCATAGCAACCCTACATACAACAGTTGAAACACTATTGTCTGTGTTTCTCTGCTATTCATAGTTTTCAATGGCTGGCTGTTTTTTGGGAATGGGTTGCCCAGTCCTTCCAAGCCTACAGCACCTGGTGTTCCCAGGCCGTCCTCCATCCAAGTACTAACCAGGCCCAACCCTGCTTAGCTTCCGAGATCTGATGGGATACAACGCCACAGTGGTACCGCTGCAGGCTCCTTTCATACTTAGGGCTTGGTAATACCCATCTGGGAAGAACTTAATTGAACCATTTGTACTTTTCCTCTGAATGGAATGTTCATAATCAGGGAAACTTCCTGGTTTTTGAACTAAGGTCCTGCTCCATGTTTCTAAAACACTTCATAATAAAAACTTAGTTGAACTAAATGCACACAGTAAAATCTCTTACTCTACTGATGAGTCTCAGGCCAACATTCATAATTTTATAAACTGCTTTCCTTGCTAGGACCCCGAGGGAGTATGAACTTATGTAAGTAGCACATATCACCTCAATTTTGCATCAACTTTTAAAATAATATGAACCTTACCTCATAAATCCTGGCAATTCCACAAAGCAAGGTTACTTCTCCTGGAAACTTATCTAAGCCTTGTTTGAAAAGATTTAAAGCAGTCAGAGGTTGATCCAGTATGATATAAACCTGAAAGCAAGATACATTTCTATAATAGTATCAGTTCTTAAAATAATAGCATTTGTATGACAAGTCTATAATTTTTGATTAGTAGCAAATTATCTCCTAGATATTACAGTAAAATTTTTCAGAAATGTGAAAAGCTCATTTCCAGTAAAGATGTTATAGTTTAACTGCACTTGCTATGCATAAAGCATTCACTCATTTATGCCTTCAACAAATGATTACTATGGGCTTACTATTGTCACAGTGACTGAGCAATAATCAGACAAGAAATGATCAGGCAAAAATATTTTGAGGATAGAAAAGACATGATTATGTGTGTAAGGGGCATTAAGGAATCAATGAGGAGCCTGAAGTTGAAGATAGTAGAAAAAGAAAAGATGACCTCCGGAACAAAGCCTGAGAGAGTGGCAGAGGAAAGGGTGGTTTTGGAGAAGGCCCTTCAAAATGGAGGGGAGACAGGTTAGTCAGGTATGAGGCCAGAGAGTTAAAGAAGTTAGGGCTCAATAGCTTTGACTTGACTAGCAGATACAACATTCATGGATATACCATATACTTAATAGGAATTTCTGAAATAGAGAACTGTGATTTTATATGTAGAAACATAAGATTATGACACTTATCTTCATGATTTGGGATCCACTTTCTATATAAGTTGTGCTTTGAATGAAGCCCAAATGGATACAAAGAAACAGTTTGTAATGTTTATTGCTAAAGTATGAGATCAGAGGAATAGATATGAATGAAAAGCTTTCAATTTTTAATCTTATGCACTTCTGAACTGTTTTAAAAATGTAATAAATAACACACTTAATATGCTACATAACATAAAATATTTAATAATTTAACAATTTAAAACTTTAAGAACAATGTTGTTCCTAAAATTTGCTTGAATTCTATTAAATAGCAACTACCCTTTCATAAAGGAAATAAATTATAAAGGAAATAAATTTTACCTAAAGGAAATAAATTTACTAAAGGAAATGAATTTTACCTCTATGTAGTCTATATAGTCATACTGTCATGACTTTAAAAATCAACTTACAAATATAACCCAAATATGCATGAGTTTTACTACATATTAGTCAAGGGGCTGGGATTTAGCTCAGCTGGTAGAGTGCTGTGCTGCAGCCTCTGAGGTCCTGAGTTCAATTCCCAGCACCACAAATATGGGAGAAGGACCTGGCAATCCACTCCCAAGGCAATCCTAAAACAGTCAGCCATTGAAAACCCTATGAGGGTCGCTATGAGTCGGATACCGACTCCATGGCACCTAACAACAACAACAACAACGTATTACTCAAAAGGTTCCATAAACCTTATAAATTGATAAAAATGTAACCAAAAGTGATATAATAGTTGCATAATGGAAAAAGCCAATGCTGTATTACTCTGTAACCCACCAACATTTACCCATAAAGGGAGGGAAAAAAATTCAACTTATGGAAAAATAGGTTGAAATCATGTATTTAACAACAGTTAAAGAGCTTTTTTTCAACTACATGACCAATGATTTTCAATTAAGAAAATGATAGTCAAATACTGTGATCTGAGCCCCAATTTCAAGCTGCCTGTTTTAGAAAAGTTCACTGTGATGCTTAGAAAGTTCTTTCTGAATTTAGGTTTAATATGTAATGTATGTTGTTAGGTGCTCTTGAGTTGGTATCCAACTCATAGCGACCCTACATACAACAGCCAAAACATTATTGTCAGTGCTTCTCTGCTATTCATAGGGTTTTCGAAGGCAGATTGATTTTTGGGAGTGGGTTACCAGGTCCTTCTCCCAAGCCTATGGTATCTGGTGTTCCCAGGCGATCTCCCATCCAGATACTAACCAGGCCGGGCCCTGCTTAGCTTCCAAGATTTCATGGGATCAGATGCCACAGTGCTACAGCTGCTAGGCATATAGTGTATGGAAGACAAATAATTTTGAATACTTTCTTTGTTAACCATTATAAACATAAACATAGTAAGATTAGCAGAGTAAATTTATGTAGTATAACTTTCATTTTTACTATGCTAATTTTCATTACTGTATTTAGAAACTAGTGGTGCTTCCTTTTTAAAATTTAATAATGTTTTCCTTTTCCAAATGTACTCTTAGTGCTATTCATGCATCTTTACCAGCAGCTGAGGCACCTCCTCCCTTGGTAATTTCTAGTATAATTACCATACTTGAGCTCTATGCTTTCAAACAGTTTGATGAGTCCTTTACTAAGAAGCTCCTGAGGATGAGCCCTGGCCAGGGAACCTCAAATTTTTAGTCTACAAGAGACCACAGCTGGGGATATAAGCTCATATTTGGGAACATCCCTACAGGGTTTTTCATAAGTAACTTTCAAAGTTACTGAGTTTGTCCCAAACTTTGCCTCTGAACCATTTCTCCCTTATGGCCTTGCCCACAGATCTGTCTCCGTCTTTTGTATTTCTTGGATGACTTTCTGGAATCTTCCTTCTTGTCATCCTGGGCAGCACTGCAATGCTTAGAGCCTCTGCAGCCTCACTAAGAAATCAGGCAAAAAGCTAGCACTTCCCTCTATATCTCATCTTGTTTTGAATCTGCTTTACCACATTTTTTAATTTAGAAAATTCTTAATGATACAGAAAGATGATGTCATAACCACTACTTCATCAAATGTTTATCTTTCAAAGTAGACTAGGTAAGGGTCAAGAAGTAACTTTATTCCAATACAAGTTGAGTATCCCTCATCTGAAATGCTTTGGGCCAAAAGTGTTTTGGATTTCCAAATTTTTTGAATTTTAGAATATCTGCATATATATAAAGCGATATCATGGGGATAGTAGCCAAGACTATGCATGGAATTCACTAATGTTTCACCTATACCTTGGTACACAGAGCCTGAAGATAATCTTATACAATATTTTTAGTGCACTTGTGTTTTGCCTGTAACTCATCCCATGACATCAGGTACGGAACTTGTGACATAATGCTGGCCCTCAAAAAATGTCCAATTTTGGAGCATTTCTGATTTTTAAATTAGGACTGTTCAACCGGTACTGAAAACTCTAGGTGACTCGTCACTGCTGTTGTGGCTGTGGGTGGCATTATGCAAAAGTGAGTAGGGTCTGAAGTCTGAATAACTTGGGTTTGAACGCTGGCTGTTAATAGCCCAGTGATGCTGAAAAACTTACTCTTTTAAAGTCTCATTTTCCTTAAGAATACAAAAGAAATTATAAAAGCTACTATGCAGGGTTATTGTGAGGGAGAAATTAAACTGTAGACACAAACGTGACACAATGCCCTACACCAAGTTGTTGTTGTTGGGTGCCATCGAGTCTGTATTGGACTCATAGCGACCCTCATAGGGTTTTCAATGGCTAACTGTTTTCTTCGGGATTGCCTTGGGAGTGGATTGCCAGGTCCTTCTCCCATTTTTGCGATGCTGGGAATTGAACTTGGGACCTCAGAAACTGCAGGGGAGCACTCTACCAACTGAGTTAAATCCCAGACCCTACACAGAGTAGGTGCTCCATAAAGGTGAAGTAAGATCTTCATTATTATAGCAGAATTGAAAAGTTCTATAAAAACAGTCTCTATTCTCAGAACTGGTCACTCAACTATAACCCCAACTACCCAGGAGGATGAGGCAGGAGGATGGTGAGTTCAATGCCAGTTTGGGCAATATATTGAGATGACATCTCAAAAATAAATAAGAAAAATATATTGTAGAAGTAAGGCCTGTTACCTATGGTATGCTGAGCCTGTGGTATTTTCTTCTTTCCTAATAGGCAATCGATCAGTGTTTTTGTTTTTTTCTTTTCTATACCAGGGGACTGAACCCAGGGCCTTGTGCATACTTTACAAGTGCTCTACCACTGACCTGTACCCTTGGACCTTCTTTATTTTCTATCTTGAGACAGACTCTCCCTAAGTTCCATAGGCTGCCTCTGACGTCAAACTTGAGGTCCTCCTGCCTCTGTCTACCGAGTTGCTGGGATTACAGGAGTTCATCACCACACCTGGTGGTTTTCTGATTTTTTATGGCAATCAGATTCTCCTGAAGTGGTCACCCTCCACATGTCCTTTTTCCTTTGCTACAAAGAAAAATAAATTGAAGCTGAACATACTATCCTGCCAAATATTCCTGAAGGAACTGACAACTCCCCCCATGTAACGGCCAAAATTCTAGGCAGACAGCTTGTACTCATATTAAGAATATTTACTTACTTTTGCCAAATAGAGATATGTATCTACCATTTCCTGCTGCTTCAGGGCTGATTTAAACTGTTTTTCTGCTTCACGATACATTCCTAACCTAAAAACAGTCATTAAAACAATTAGACATTCAATTTAAAAATGAATACTGCATCATTTTTTAAACCCTGAGGATATAAATAGAGCAAGCATGTACCAAAGAAGGTAATGTTGTAGACACACATATCTACATGTATGCTAACAGGGCTTAGCAAAAGTTGCCTATCTTCTTTATTTACTGACTGTCTAATCCTCAAATGGTGTCTAAAGAGTCTGTCTGCAGCCTAGTGACAGCAGGACTAATAGCTGCCAGTAAGCCAGGTCACATCAGTTCACTACTCAAAGAGCTTACGATCAGCTGGACACATGGCGAGTGACCTGAATAAATGTTTAGAGCCTCCATTTTACTGGAAGAACTGAAAGATGACATCTCTTTGAAAACATCCTCTGCTGTGAGAAAAAATCCATTTTATCTATAAACTATTTTGACGTAAGTAATAATTGTCATTTGAGTAATATAGCTACATCATTTTTATTATTCTAGAAATCTTTTTTATTTCCTTTTATTAGGTATCTGATAATGGTTGCCCTGGTCGATGAATCTAAGACTTGTTTCTTACCTAAATATGACAGTCCTGATGTCAGTGCCCACCTCTTCTGCCCAGTCATTAAAGCATACAGGGCTTTCATTCAACCTGTCCTTAATAATAGACCTGGCAGGGGGTGGTGGCGCACGTCTATAATTCCAGTGACTCCGGAGGCAGAGGCAGAGGCAGGAGGATCACAAGTTTGAGATTAGAGGCAGTCTGCATAATTTAGCGAGACCCTGTCTCAAAAAGTAAAAAAATAGAAATGGGCTGGGGGTACAGATCAGTGGTCCAGCACTTACAAAGCATATAAGCTCAAGGCCCTGGGTTCAACCCCCAGTACAAAAAAAAAATAAAGGAAAACCTGTAAGGTTTTCTCATGACTACTCTTTCTTAGACGTATAAGAGCTACTTAGATATGATAATGTTTCTTTCCTTTCCTTTTCTTTTCTTTTTTCTTTCAGTCCTGAGGGGATTGAACCCAATGCTTCATCCATGCTTTGCAAGCACTCTATCATTGAACTGCATCTCCAGCCCATTTTTTCTCTTTTATGTCAATATAGGGTCTTGCTACATTATGCAGCAACCTGCATAGAACCTCAAATTTGCTATCCTCTGGCATCTATCTCCGAAGTTGCTGAGATTTACAGGCATATGCCACTGTGCCCAGCTTCAATGTGCTACTTTCATTTAAAGCCTTAAAATAATTGCTTTGGTCATTTTTATAAATAAAACCTCAAGTATTGGTGTGGCTGATACACAAATAGCTTTGGAAGATCAGATCAAAATAATTAAAGGTGACTTTGAAAAACTACCCCAAAGTTAGAGGACATGTGATGCGGCAGAAGCCTCTACAGTTTCAAAGGTCCCAAAAATTTCAAAAAGAATATTTATAAAATGTTACCAAAGAACTCTAAAGTTCTGAAAAACAACATATTTACTTACACAACATCAACCAAGCATGGAAGTCTTAAGCACATGACTGAAATATAACTAATGAATAAATGCCAGTTATCCATGAAATTCTGTATTTTTTCTCAAATAGTATGCCTCTTTCTAAAAAATATTTTTTAAATATTCAAATAAAAAGACACATAATATAAGAACAGGAAAACTAATAATTTTTATAAAAAATGAAGCTAGAAGGATAACCTACGTAAAAAAACAAATAACCAATCAAAGATATGGAGCTACACGGAAGTCAAAGAAAGAAAATATGAATCATATGTTTTTATGACTGCATCCTCAAAAGATAATGTCTCCCAACACTATCAAAAAGGAATTTACCATGTGGAATCTTACACAAAGAAAATAGAGTAGGACATATTCAAAGAAAGCTTATTAATAATGAAAATATCAGTCGACTTCATAAACTCAGGCCAGGATCAGAGTCAGAGTCCAGACAGTTACCACAGGCTGCCAAGTTTCTCTCTCCAATTTAATTCACCAAAATTGTCAAGCATCACTGTATGCATATTTTATTATGGTAAGGAGATACAAAAAAAAGAAGATAATAAGCATATCCTTGATGATAACTAAAGAGTGAAACAAAATGTGTTTACAAATAACTTTACTTATATTATGGCCAATGGGAAAAAGCACTTTGAGAGAACAGCAGAGGGAGTGAATCAAGAGTTGCAGGGAGGAGTAATGGACAAGATTTCAACAAGCAGATCTGGTGTGTGTGTTGGGGGTGCATTTCCAGGTGAAAGTAAACTATGACATAAGCACACAAGCAGGGAAGTACATTACATTTTAGGGGAAGGCTCACTGGTTTAGTTTCATTGAAAAGGATGTAATAATGAGAGCAGTGAGAGATACTGGAAAACATGTAAACTAAGACAAGACTCTCCTGTCACACTTAAAATACAGATTTCATTCCAGAGGTAACAGAGAATCACCAAGGAATTCACAAGAGCTGGGGTTTTTTGTTTTGTTTTTGGAGGTAGAAAACCCAGGTAAGAAGCTACTGTAAGAGCTCAGTCAAATGGCATTAAAAGGAAGAATTAGGAAACTGGAGGAAGAATGAGTAATAAGGAAGCAACCTTGAGAGCTATTGCAGAGATAGAACAGAACTTCAGTAGGAGCAAAGGGACAGAAGTCAACTTCAGGCTATATCCTCTGGTTATCCACCCTTGATTGCTGTATCTGAAGTCAGGAGCTCTTTCTCTGGGCTCCCAGTGCACCCTACACTTACTTCTATCATAATGGGAACCATACTTATCATTATTAACTGTATGTCTAAACCATTTTAAAGAAGGAACAAATCTGATAAACCTTTGTAACACCATTTAATGAGTGTAGTTGCTCATTAAATATTTTACTGAGTGAATGAATGAATTATAAATGAGTGAATACATAATAAAGACATGCAAGTATTAAAGAACAGAGAACAACAATTTAATATGACAAGGATGTACTCGTTTAAATGCCATCACATATGGGTGGCAGAAGGAATCGGTATTGTGCTTTCCTTTAATTATTAAAGCTTTTTGAAAGTTTTGCTTGGAAGCTCAAGATTTTAAGATTGTCTTTGGGAATTATATTCATAAGAGTTTAATGTTATCATGGTCTAAAATTACCTTCTGGCAGAAAATGCTTCCTCAATTTAGCAGTAGGGAAAAAATACTATTAGAGTTCTATCTGAAATGGCTAAATGGAAAGTGGTCTAAATTTCGACAGCAGAGCAAGCATCCTTTTCAATCCACTTATATTCTTCCTTTACCGCAGTGTTTGGATGATAACTAAAGTTTATAAATATTGAAGGGTACCCACAGTAACTGAAGCCTATCTTGTTGTTGAATAATAAAAGACATATCTACCTTTGTGAAATATAAATGTTCATTTTGTCTCTATTCCAAATGGTATAAATGCATTTCAATACCAGCAACAAGTTTCAGATCTTATTTATTAGTTGCTATATAAAAATTCATAAAATTAATTATAACTTCTGATTTCTGAATTAATTTGCTTTGAACTGTATTTAAACATTAAGTGCACATGAGAATATTCAGGTCCTAGAGAAAGAGTAAGAATTATGGAAATAGTAAGAGAAGTGGCATCAGAGGGTGGAGCTCAAATTCTTGCTCTGCTACTTATTAGCTATATGAAATTGGACGACTCATTTTACCTTTGTCAGGCCCAATTTTTCTCATTTGCAGAAACATGTAATAACAGCAACTACTTACAGGTGCTGTGAGATTTAAGCGAGATGATATACTACGTGAGCAAACTAGCTATTAACTTCAAGGTGCCTCACAGATGTGAGGCATCAGTGTAAGTGAACAAGAGGACAGATTTGAATCAACAGCCTGTGTTCTGGTCCCAGGTATGTTATTAACCAGTTCCTGAGGAAAATCACAACCACTCTCTGGCCTCAGCTTTCCTAACGGAAAAAGGAGTTGGACTTGATGGTCTCAAAGCCTCCCAGCCGACCTCTAGACTTCTGCTATTCTAAAGGTTCCAGTTCTTATTGCTCCTATGTGATAAGTAAATGCTTTCTCAAGTGAGCCAAAGCCAAAGCTCTCATTTCTTTATGAGGAAATCTATTTTTAAAAAGTATTAGATTTGATACTCTATATGTCCACTGGGAAGCCCTTCCCAAATAATCAAAATTGTACCTGTAGTAACACTTTCCAATCTGCACTTTCCACCACCAGTCCTTGTACTGAGAATGCTCTGTGGAAAGGGCCGCCAGATCCAAAGCCTTTGAAAACAATTCATTTTCGATTAGGATTTTCTTTGCTAACAGTAAACAGAAATATAAATAATGAAATAAACCATATAATTAGCATCAATCAAAACATGGCATTAGAAATCAGACAGAAACTTGAGTCGCTTATGTTTCCAGATGGCCCCACCAATTTTCCCTAAATAATCAGTTCCAGACCAGAGGAATAACAGCAGATGAGATTGAAACACTGATCAAAAGGAAGCAGATGTACAATACATTGAACATAATTTTAATATACAAGGTACAAAACTGATATAAAAAAATCCATAAGTTTTTACTGTTTCTGCTATTTACTGCCTAATGATTCAAAATGCCTCCACACTCAGGTTTTTTCTAAGTAAAAATAGGTCCAATAGCAGTCCCCACTTTAAACACAGATGTAGAGAAATACAGAAGGATCAAGTAACCAGACAGTAACCAGACAGAAAAGGGTTTTGGAAAATGGGATCACAAAGAAGAGTGAAAGGAGTTGCAGTCTTTGGGTAATTGCTCCCTTCAACAACCATCATTCCATTGCTCTGACATCACTTTACCTCTCAATAATTGAGTCAAACTTCTCTTTGCTGCAAACAAACAAACACACAAAACTCCTTAATTGCCGTCTATTTTACCTCTGTTTATCCCATATCTTTAATATCTTCTGTAAGAGTGTGCCTTCCAGGATTTATACAGGGTCAGGCAAGAGATGGCCAAAAAGGAATTAGGACTTTCCGTAGAGAAAGTAGGAACCATTTTGACAAAGGGGAAAGAAAATGGGTCTTTAGAAAAAATTCGAAGCTCATCGAAATTTGAAGCTTCTGTAAAATTTTGCTAAACAGAAGCCAGAGTTGGCAGTTATATAAGTATTCTGATTTTTTTGAATACTTACTCTTCTCAAAGTTGAAATTTTTTTATTCTGTAATCAGTGTTAATATAATCATGACATCCAACAGCTCAGTTAAAGAAACTCTTGGATTTTCAGTTCTATTACCTCAAAATGCATCCCATATTACTGTCCACTTCTTCATATTAACTCTTTTCTGAAATGAATGCCAGAAGAGTCCCTTCAATCTCCTACTGCAAAATTAATTACATTTCCACGTGTTCCCTATCTTCTCTTGCTCCAGGGGAGACCTCTAAATATGCAAACTACCTATAAAAGAATGGTGTCACCATGCTGAGCCTCTAATGGACCTGAAAAACCAACATCTCTACTTGAAAGCTATGGAAATTAAAAACAAGCCACACACCGCTTTCATATGCTTATTCCCCGCCCCCCCCCCCCGCCCCCCACCCCCGTCTGGCCAGAAATAAAAATAAAAGTAAAAAATGCAGAGAAAAGTATAAGTTCAATTAACAACATCTCTGGCAATACTAGGAGAATATATCTTAAACCAACACAGTTCAAGTGTGCATTGTAAACACCTGAACATATTCATTTGAACTCAACCTTGCTTTTGTGTGTGTGTGGAGTTGGCCCTCACTTGCAAAGCAAGTGCTCTACCACTGAACCACAACCAGAGTCCTTTAACTCAATCTTTACAGAGCAATTTTACAGCAAATAGATCATACTCACTGTCATATTTAATATGGTCTTTCTATTGTTTTAGAAAAAGCTGTCATTCAATTTTTTTGTTTGTTTTACATATTCTACTTTCCCAGCGTTGGATTTAGTGCTTACTACAGATGGCTGCTTTTGCAGTCAGATATGGTCCTGAAAAAGACTTCCTATAGAGGACCCATATGTTCTTAATAATCTAATTAGGGAAAAGCACAATACAGAATAAAAATAGTTTTAAAAATTATCGCTTTTTTGGCAGTACTATGGGTTGAACCCAGGAACCTCACAAGTGCTAGGCAAGCTCTCTTGCACTGAACTGCATCCCCAAGGCCTTTTTTTAATTATTTATTTTGAGACAGGGTCTCACTAAGTTGCACAGGCTGCCTCTTGCATTAAATTCCCAATCCTCCTGGCTTGGCCTCCCCAGTGGCTGGAATTACAGGCATGCGCCACAGCACCTGGCAAAAAATTACATTTTAATGATCATTCTTCACATGAGGATTCAGGCTACCCTAGAGAAAATCATCTGTAACAATTTCAAATGGACTCTAAGCTCCCTGAGGACAGACACCTTTCCTTTACATATTTGCTTCTGTTTTGGAATGTTGCTGTGCTAACAAGAGGCACTGAAGAATTACATGTTTACTGAATTAATTATATCCTTTGCTTCTGATTCAAGCTGACAACAGCTTAAGAGCTAAACAAAATTATTATAGTAAAAAATTAATTATTAAAAGTTACTAACATTCAAAAATTTTAAAGTGGCAATAGGAGATCAGCATTTCTTTAGTCTTTCCTAGTGTAAAATAAATGATGTATTTACATGTAAGAATCTTTGAATAATTTAACAAAACTAATATATGGGGCTGGGATTTAGCTCAGTTGGTAGAGCACTATGCTGCAGTCTCTGAGGTCCCGAGTTCAATTCCCAGCACAGCACAAATGGGAGAAGGGCCTGGCAATCCACTCCCAAGGCAATCCGGAAACACTCAACCAATGAAAACCCTATGAGGGTCACTATGAGTCGGATACTGACTCAATGGCACCTAACAATATCTATTAATTTTTTATTAAATCTGTATTAATAAAAGCATCATACATCATATTAAGAGCCATAATTCCACCAAAGAGCAAACGTAGAAAGGAAGCCTGGCAAATCTAGACAATATAAAGTTTATGAATATGTTCAATCACTGAAGTTTTTAAAAAGTCATCTTTTCACTATTGTTATAGTTGTGACAACTTCAGGATGATGAAATTAGAGAGCATGTGGAAATAAAGATTCCAGAATCCTCAAACCACATGCACTTTAGTTTTGTCAATATTGTCAATATTGGTCAAAAAGGGAAGGTGGGCAGAGTTAGTAAAAACTCAAAGGCAAGAAATAGTTTTCTGAAGATCAACCTTACTTTTTCTTAATATTAAAATACCACTTAATAGTATTCACTGTAGTTATCTATAATATTCTCTCGATTTATAACATACAATCCCCAACCCACAGGTCATCTTGTTGTTGTTACTGTTAGGTGCCGTCAAGTCGGTATCTGACTCATAGCGACCCTCATAGGGTTTTCAATGGCTGACTGTGTTGGGATTGCCTTGGGAGTGGATTGCCAGGTCCTTCTCCCAACAGGTCATCTTAGTTTTATCAATAATGCCCTCCAAAATGGGAAAGTATTAAGAGCTTTAAGACAGAAACAGTTTTCCATCAAAGATCAAGATTACCTTTTTAACATTTAAGTATCTCTTCATAATATTGTTTATATTCATCTATAATATTCTCTATGTGAAATACTTGATTTTAAAAAGATTGGAGAGCACACAAAGTCACATATAAAAGTGCATCTGATTTCATAAGTATGTTAAAAATAGGACTTTTTTCTTTTTCTAGCTAAAGTTGTGAAACATATGTGCTATACAAAATGCATGCTTTGTGCTCATTATCTATATCCTTCTACTCAGGAAACAATGTTTGTGGTAAGATCTAACATGACATTTTAATAGAAGGATCTAACCCACAAGAGCACTATGAGGTAGCAAGTCTGTGAGAGAATAAGAAAACAGTCACAGGGAAGTCACAGGGAATCTGTCCTCTTCTGCTTCTACTCAGGAAACAATGTTTGTGGTAAGATCTAACATGACATTTTAATAGAAGAATCTAACCCACAAGAGCACTATGAGGTAGCAAGTCTGTGAGAGAATAAGAAAACAGTCACAGGGAAGTCACAGGGAATCTGTCCTCTTCTGCATTCCTTGTACACATCACAGTACCACCACAATTACTTGTTTAAAAAGTAAACCAATCCTCTAATAAATCAGTAAGTGAATTAGTGACTAAAAAGGAAAACAGAAATCAATAGTTTGTGCTTTTCACTAAATAAAAACAAAACAAATTGCTTCATTGTGTGTTCTACTATATAGGGACTAGGGGTAAGCAGATGACAATAATGAGGAGAGCTGGGCACCAGTGGCACACACTCGTAATTCCAGTGACTCAGGAGGCTGAGGCAGAAGGATTGCAGGCTCCATGCCAGAGGTAGCCTGCGTAACTTAGCAAAACCTTGGCTGAAAATAAAAATAAAAAATGGGCTGGGGTGAAGCCCAGTGGCAGAACACTTGCAAAGTATATGCAAGGCCCTGGGTTCAACCCCCAAGTACTGACAAAAAAAAAAAAAAAAAGAAGAAGAAGAAAATTTTCTAATGTTTCTATTGTTTTTGAACTATATAGCAGTAGTTCCTGATCCTGGCTGAAAATTAGCATTGTGTACAACAACACAGTCGCCAGATGTCCCTTTGGGGATTCTGATTCAGGATGTCTAGCATGGATCCAGAAATCCATTATTTTATAATTTCACAACACAGTAACAGAGCCCAATTTAGTACAACAGGCCTATGACTTGAGGGGCAGAAGCTGGGGGCAGGGGGAGAAGGAACAAAGGGGAGTCAAGTTTGCAACGCTTGCTGTACTCACGCAGCTCCACTTGGGTCTGCTTTACGTACTGGGGTCTAGATATGATTTCATTTGAAGAAAAATATTTTGCAGCTTAACTAAAAAGTTTGAAAGTCACTGTTCTATTTATTTAATGTCAACTTTTTAGAAATCAATACATATGAAGATCTGTGAATGCATTCAATAATACTATTCACATAATATGTAATGGTTAAAATTTGCTAGCTCTTAGACTCTTTAAAGTGTAAATTCAGTAGTGCAAGGCATAAATCCTATGGTTTGGTTTGTTTTATTCCAGGTTCCTTTTCTGGTGCTGAGGATTGAACCCTGGACCAAATGCCTATTAAGCATGTGCTCTACAACTCAGCCCCCTATGTTTTTTTCAGTGTGATTCCTATTCCTCAACATTATGTAACAAGATGTAGAACAACATCCTCAAGACAAATCTATTAATAAAGACCTCATCACCATGACCTACAACATGGCATATGACGTGGGTAGTTTATGAACCTATCATCTACAAGTCTTCCTCCTTTCAGGCTTCACTCCAGCCACACTGGCCTCCTGGCTATTCCATAAACAACCCAAGCATGCTTCTACCCAGGGCCTTCGTAGTTCTCCTGACTGAAATGTTCTCCCTACAGGGAACTACCTGGATCCCGTCCTCTGTCCTTCAGGTCTCTGTCTAAATGTTCTTTTCTGAGTAGACTCACTGACAGCCTCCCACTCTATCCAAAATAGTGTCCTGTCCTCCCCCACGTCATTAACTATTCCCTCACTACCTTTCCCGCTTTCCTGTTGTTATAGTACATATTATCTCATGACGCTTTATACATTTTTAACTTGTTTATTGTTTCTATTCTTTGCCCAACCAGAATATAGTCTCTAAAAAAACAGAGATATTTGTCTCCTTGCCTCCCTCTGTAATCTTGGGACTGGAATAGTGACTAGCACACTGCAGTGGCTCAAAAAACAATAGATGAAGGAATAAACATCTCATCAATCAATAAGTTAATCTTTAAAAATGCAAAGTATAGCTTTGTAAAAATCTAGAGCTTTACTCATTTGTGAAATGGAACAGTATTTGAATGTTTCTTTTAAATGACAATATGTCTATATGTCTTTAAATATCACACTAAAACCTCTGACCAGCTTTACATTAAGTGAAAACGACTGATTTCCATTTACAGAAATCTGCATGGTTTCTCAGTGGCCCCAACCTTAGTTTCCTCTTTTCCCTACGTGACCACATCCATGAGCTTTCCATTATGGATAAGTCCCATACTCTATACATCTGGCCCAAGTGCTCATCTGCACAGGCCACACCTCCCACTACATACAATGGTATCTCCCATTGGATAGCTTTTTGTAATTTCAAACTTAAAATGCGTTTAAGTGAATTATTCAGCTTCTTTACAAACTGCCTGCCTTCCCTAGTTATCCCATTTCTGTAAGTAAAACTATGATTTCATAACATCCTGAGGTAGC
The DNA here is from genome assembly GCA_007922755.1 of Pedetes capensis. Lineage (NCBI taxonomy): Eukaryota > Metazoa > Chordata > Mammalia > Rodentia > Pedetidae > Pedetes > Pedetes capensis. The sequence continues at coordinate 14,227 of VMDO01002885.1, read as the reverse complement.
AGATTTGTCCAGTGTCTCTATTTTGTGTCTTCAATGTCAACTGTTTTTAACCTGTCCTTTGGTGCTCCCATTTTTAAAGATAAAGCCTATTTAGTTCTCATTCTATACTCTGCTCATGTTTTTGCCATTTCTTTATATTTGTTTTCCCCCCATTTCACAAAATCCTGCTTACTTTACAGATCGGTACTAATATCACCCCTTTTGAATCATTCTTTTTGCTATTTGATTTGGCAATTACTTCTTTTTTATTTGTTTATTTTCTTTGAGACAGGTATTGCTATGTAGCCCAGGCTAGCCTCAAACTCGCTGTCCTCTTGCCTCAGCCTCCAGGGATTACAGGTGTGCACCACCACGTGTAGCAGCAATTACTTCTCTAATTGTTTCATTTATGTCAATTTCATTTCCTTAGATTGAATGGCTTGTAGAGGTTGGATAAAGAATCATATTCTTGCGGGGCGCAGCGGTGCACACCTGTAATCCCAGCGGCTCAGGAGGCAGAGGAAGGAGGATCACAAGTTCAAGACCAGAGGCAGTCTGCGTAATTTAGCAAGACCCTGTCTCAAAAAATAAAATGGGCTGGGGGTGCAGCTCAGTGGTCCAGCACTTGCAAAGCATGCAAGAGCGAGGCCCTGGGTTCAACTCCCAGTACCACAAAAAAGAAAGAAAGAAAGAAAGAAAGAAAGAAAGGAAGGAAGGAGAAGAAAATCATATTCTTATTAGCTCTCGTGCAGTGCATGGTGGCTGACAAACAGAAAATGTAATTGAGGAAAACATCCTTATATTCCCGAGTACTTAGCATATGGATACGAAGCTTTTTTTCCTAAACTGATAGGAAAATGTGGGAAAATACTATCAGACATGATAGAACTGACTTCAACTGATTTGAAAAAAATTTGTGAGGTTTCTGCTCATTTACATATTAGCTGTAAAAACTGAACCAATTTGAAAATTCATATACATATAACCTCAAAATTCTCTCTCTCTTCCTTCTCTCATATGCACTCTCTCTCTTGCTCAGTACTGTGTGTTGAACCTAGGGCCTCATGCATGCTAGGCAAACGCTGTACCTCTCAGCTGTACCCCCAGACTCTTTTTCATTTTGAGTCAGGGTCTTGCTAAGTTGCCATGGCACCCAACTGAAAGTTCCCTCTTGAGAGGATACCAAAATGAAAGACTATTGCTGAAGCTGGGTGATAAGTGATATAGACTTTCTATGCTATTTTTTCTACTTTTGTATGTTTGAAAGCCTCAGTCATAAAATGCTAAAGATGGGAAAAGGGGAACACTACAAAGTAACCAGAAATACATACAGCAGTAAACCTCTAATATACTATATGGATGAAAGAAAAATGGAGCAACAATGCCAACTATTAGTGGAAAAACTAAACTTTAACACAAGCATATTATGCAGCATTCTCTATTATTATATCATGCCCTTTAATGAAAAGCTACATACCCAAGAAGTAGACATACATAGTTCCTATCACTTCTATATTTATACAATTCTCCCACTGAAACTAGAAGGGATTTGAAAATATTAGTAATTTTTCAATCTTTAATAATCCCAGTTTGCCAGTTGTTTTTAAGATGAGAAACAGAAGATTTCAGCATCCAAACCCCCAAAGCCAGAAAAATTACAATAAAAGAAAATAATATGAATTCACAACTTACAGTCTTAACATCATTTTCATGATGAAAAATATATTCGAACAAAGCCTAGGAATGAAAAATGCCAAAAACATTAAGTTTTATTTTAAAGCATTCTATTGTTATACCAAAATTCAAAGCTAAATTGAAACAAAAAACCAACATACTATAAAGTGCCCAGGACATAAAGGATAAAGCCATCATTTGTTATAATATCCCATTTTAAAATTTTTCTATTTATAAATGATTTTTTTTAATGTTTGTTTTGTTTTGTTTATGTCAGTACTCTGGGGCTGAACCCAGGGCCTTAGGTATACTTTGCAAGCATTCTACCATTGAGCTACACCCCCTATCTCTTTTTAAAAATTTATTATCTTGAGATAGAGTCTCACTAAGTTACCCAGGCTGCTCTGGCCTCGAACTTGGGATCTAAATTTTCTTTTTACTTCATATTACATACACTATTTTATTAGAAAGAGACAAATGAAAGTCAGGACTGTCATAAGGGAGTTTCAGCCATTTTTCATACTTCCTATATATATGTTAGGTGCTGTCGAGTCAAGTCTGACTCATAGCAACCCTATGTATAGCAGATGGAAACACTTCCTGATTCTGTGCCAGGCACATGATCTTATTTATGTTTAAGCCCATTGGTGCAGACACTGTATCAATCCATCTGGTATATATATAGTGACTATGATTTAACTACGACAATTTATGCATAGAAAGTCTGGAAGTTCCTTTTGAAACAATATAGAATATACATACATATTAAATATGAGTTGTTGTTTAATTTTTAAAGGCATTTATACTCAGGTTTCTTTAACAGAGGACTGACGAGACTTACTACACGTTGGAATCACATGGGCGCACCAGATCAAACCAATTAAATCACAATTCAGGAGGTGGGGGGATGGTGAAGCCCTGGCATTACATTTTTTAAAGCTCCCAGAGGACTAATGTACAGCCAGGGCTGAGAACTATTATTGATCAGTAAGCCAAACACCTCAAATGCCCTAAAAAGGTAGGGAACCAGACAGTAACTAGAATTACTATGTATTCCAGTGCTGGAGGTTGAACCCAGGACCTTGGGTACACTAGATGAGCACTCTACCACTGAGCTACATCCCTAGCCCATGGGCTGCTTTTAATACTCCAAAGGAAAAGAGAAATGAGTAAAGGTTTACAATTCTACTAAATGTAATTAGCTAGAATGCTGTCAAAGAATTTAAGGAAAAAAGTCATTAGCATTATTATAGGCTGTTTACCTGTCTACCAAAATGCATTCTTTTTCGAATTTAAACTTCAAGTCTGTACTGCCAGTGTCCATAGTTTTATTTACTGTAAAGTGCATGATATTTGATAAATATGTTAAGCACCACAAGAACTGAGATTAGGAATAAATTCAGTGCTTATACACAAAGTGCACAAAGACTTTAGCTAAAAATGAGTTTCCAGAAGACAACTGCTCCTGTCTGAATTATCCCAAGCTCACCTCCAAGGTTTTTATACTGAAAAAGTTATGGACACATTCCTCTTTCTTTCTCATTTTCTTTTTTCCTTCCTCTCTCCTCCCTCTCCCTCTGTCTCTCATCTTCTCTCCCCCGCCTCTAGTTTTCTCTTTAATTTAAAGGAATATTTACTCTCTGAATAATCAAAATTACTAATGTAGTTGGTTTGCTATTGTCTGGCTTGAGTAAAGCTGATTAATCACTAATTAAGCATACATATTTTTACCATCCTTTTGACAATCCTAAAATCATATGAAGATAGAAAATAATTTTGTGAGAATAGTCCAAGCTGAAACATAAACACACACATACACACAAAGAGATGCCCTCTTATGCTTCATTCTCTGAAGTTCAAACAGTATACCTGCTTTCTTTGTTATAAAGTACTGGTCTTTATTAGGGAAAAAAGAATTTCTTGCAATAAAGGTATATGTACTTTATTTCTGATTGACTTTCCTTAATTTAAGATGAAGAGAATTTTCTCATATTACAGTAACATTTCCACTTCAATCAAGGCATGGCCTTTCCTTCACAAATTTTTATCCATTTCCTACGTCATTATCATCACACTTCTACCATTACTTTTTAACTTAAAATCATTTTAAGTACATACCTTTGCCAATTTAGGTTTCTGAGAATATTTTGTTAAATTTAGTCTAGATAAATTTATAAATGGTCCATCAGGACTTGTAAGCATGGAAGCCTATGAGGGAAAAGAAGAAGAACATGAAATATGAAACCTTCTCTTGAAATATAAGTTGAGTTTAACATGCATAAAAATTATAAAGGCTAGCTGGGCACAGTGGTACATGCCTATAATACCAGTGGCTGGGGAGGCAGAGGAAGGAGGATCTCAAGTTTGAGACTAGAGTTAGTCTGCATAATTTAGGGAGACCCTGTCTCAAATAAAGTAGCTGGGTATGCAGCTCAGTGTCAGTGGTCCAGCACTTGCAAAGTATGCATGTGCGAGGCCCTGGGTTCAACCCCAGGTACTGAAAAAAAAAAAAAAATTATAAAGACTACATAAAAAGAACTACCTTCAAAAACCTCCCTATAACTCTCCACTATACCAATAGTGGAAAATGATATAAAGTTACTTGGGTGATTCACGGTTATTGGAAGTTGACACAACTTACTGTCCCCAGCCTGACAAATCTTCCGGAGGAGCTGGTGATAGGGCGTGCTGTGTAGGCAGTCCTGGGAGTTCTGATGGCCTGTTCCATGGTGCCCGGCCTTCCACTCTGTGTGCTGGGCCTAAGGAAACCCGTAATGGGCCTTCCAGCTTGAGTGATTGGCCTGTGAAGATGATAAATGTTTCTGATATAAACAAGATCAAATAAGGAAAGACTCTCATACAATCTGACCAATATTTAGTGGCAAAGGCACAAAACAGAAGTACATACCGGACGGCTTGGCTAGGCCCTCCTGCCTGATTAGTTCCAGGGAGTTTTAAAGATGTTCCAGGGCCTAGGATGGCAAAGTCAATTTATTTATTACTTATTAATTTGTAAAACCTGTCAGCTAATCTAATTGTCAGAATTGTGCTGGCCTGGTGAAAAACACATTAATAACAGGAAATGTATTTTAGAGAAATGCGTTTGGGAGTAATATTCAATGAGTACTTAACCATGTTACTTATGTTACCACATTTAATCTTCATAGTAAGTCCAGAAAGTAGGTAAGTATTAATCCATTTAACAAAGAATGATAGAATTAAATAAACAGGTCAACCTACTAGTACAGCTTGTATTCATATCCAAAGCTAGCAGGCTCCAAAGTTTAAAACATTGGTTATATTATTTTTCATGAAAACTTTGCTCAATAAAAGGTCACTTACCAACAACTATATCTAGAATTTAGATATTTTAGCTCCAAAAGAGCAAAATAATAAGAAAGACATTTTAACATAAAGCATATGTATATTTTTCTCAACTTCCATAAAGCTTTAAAACAGTTATTATTCTCCAAAACACACAAATAACTGAGAATGGTAACAACTAATAAATTACTAACCAGTAAGCCCATCAAATGCCATGGCAACGATCCAATACCATTTGTACCACCACTCCTGACGTGGACTCTGAGACAACCCCAATAGATATTCAGAGCCCAGTGTACCACCTCATTATTCACATGACACATTACACCAACTCATCCTTGATTAGAACAATAAAATGATGTTTTCAAAAGATTATTTAAAAAAAATCTTTTAGAACACTTCTGTTGTTTGGATGCTTCCTGTGTTTAGATTCCCAAATAACCTTCTGATATATTAGACAAGCAGTTTAACTAGCAGAATGCATTATTATATTTTAAGACATATAAGCATTCAAAGATATTCTAGGGCCTAGGGGATGAGCTGGCAAATTCAATTTATATAATACTTATTAATTTATGAAAATCTGTCAGTTCGGGTATAGCTCAGTGGTAGAGCATTAGCCTCACGTGCACAAGGCCCTGGGTTCTATCTCCAGCATAAAAGTGAGTGTGTGTGTGTGTATAGCTTTTACTAGAAAATTACACACACACACACACACACAGAGATATATATTAATATAATAGTGGAAGAAAATAGTGGAAGAAAAGTCTTTGTACTGAAGGCAGAATGTTCTTGTTGTTGTTGTTGTTGTTGTTGTTGTTGTTGAAGGCAGAATGTTCTTGTTGTTGTTGTTGTTGTTGTTGTTGTTAGGTATTAATGAGTCAGATCCAACTCATAGCGACCCTGTGTACAACAAAAAGAAACACTACCCGACACTGTGCCATGGGCAGCACTATTGTCAGTGTTTCTCTGATACTCGTGGGGTTTTCAAAGGCTGATTGTTTTGAGAGTGGGCTTCCTGGTCTTTCTTCCAAGACTACAGCACCTGGTATTCCCAGGCAGTCTCCCATCCGAGGACTAGACCCCATCCAGGCCTGACCCTGCTTAGCTTTTAAGATGCGATGGAATCAAACACCAGGGTGGTATGGCTGTAGACTGAAGGCAGAATAGAAATCCTTACCTAAGGTAATTTTTTTCGTGTATGTGTGCTTTTCATGTTATAAACATATATAATATTTTCTTCTCTATTAAATTAAGAACCAATACTTACGTGGAACTTGGGCAATAGCATTTTCATCCAGAATCATTTCTGCAATTCCTTCCTGATCTACATCAATTTCATCTATGTATACCATTTCAGTTAGTGCTCGTGCTTTTAAAATCCAAGCTGCCTAAAAACCATGGATAAATAAATATATTTTAACATATATAAAATATATTAATATACAATATTTTTAATATTTCAAAATAAGAAATACTACATAGCTCATAGAAGCTAGCTATTGTTTGTTATTGTTATTTCATTTTTTTAACCACTTAACATTATGCTAATTAAAACAGCTAATACAAAAGGCAAGGATATTATTAACCAAGAAACAACCACTATATCAATTACCTAGTAAGTAAAACTGTGGTAACATATGGTAGGCTCCTAACATTCCTTTGCACAAGTAAAAGAAGATATTCTGAGAAAAGTTTACTAGAATAATTTGAAAACAAATTAATAAAGCTACAACCACTTTGTTCTTTCTGCCTTGATCCTTCAAGATCAAGACTTCCATGAAGCATTCCTGGATTCTCTAACTTAAACCTATTACCTTCTTGTCTTTCTCGTAGTCTTCTCTTCATGCACCTAGTCTTATGAACTTACCATACTTAACAAACACTACAATCATTTAGGCAAATGTTAACTCTCTCTTCCCTAGAATGCAAGAATTTTTTTTCTCACTTTTGAAATTTCTATAATGCTTGTGGTTTTTGCCCAATCTAGTCAGATCTTGGACGCTAAGCAGGGTTGGGCCTGGTTAGTATTTGGATGGGAGATAGCCTGGGAATACCAGGCTTTGGAGAAGGACCTGGTAGCCCACTTCCAAAGACAATCAACCATTGAAAACCCTATGAATAGCAGAGAAGCACTGACAATAGTGCCAAGCATGGCACAGTGTCGGGTAGTGTTTCATCTGTTGTACACAGGGTCACTGTAAGTCAGACTCAACTCCACAGCATCTAACAACAACAACAATTCAAGACATGTCGAGTGACTTCAGCTAATTTCTCTTGAATCCAAATAACTAATTAATACTGGTAACTTTTGATCTGGTTAAGAGAAAGCCTGCTAGAGAGTGGAGGAGATTGGAAAAAGTAATTAAGGAATCTGACCAGGAAAATATCGACTCTGCTTTAGCTTAAGAAATTCAGTGTAAAGATGTACACATTTAACTTTCTTGTTAAACATGTGAAACTGCTTTACCAGAAATGTTTACCTTTCTGCTTCACTACAGAATAAAAGCTAAGAATGATAAAGTTCAGTATCCTGCGGAGGATCTGGGAAGAAGGAAACTCTTTTTTGTTTGATTGTTTGTTTGCTCATTTTGCAGTGCTGGAGATCAAACCCAGGTCCAAAAGCATGTTAGGCAAGGGCTCTACCACTGAGCTGTATCTCCAGCTCAATTTGCTTGTTTTTTTGAGACAGAGTCTTGCCATGGAGCTCAAGCCGGCTTTGAACCAACAATCCTCCTGCATCAACTTCCTGAGTGCTGGGATTACAAGCATGCCCTACCATGCCCAGCAAGAAGACAATTCTTGAAGCAGCAGCACAGGTCTGACTCTAGTGTCCAGAGATAGGAGCAGCAACGGAAACTTGGGGAGGGACAAGGGCTCAGTATACTAAGGCTCTGGTTGTGAAGCACACTGAATGAAGGCAAAGGACCTGAGACAGGAGCAGATGAGAGCTACAAGAAGCCCGCAAAGACCTCAGCATAAAGAACATTCCTTCAGGTGGCCTATACTTATTGAGCACCACCTTTATATAGCATTGGGCTAGGTTCTGAGCAGAAAATACAAGATTAAAACATGGATCCAGATTTCCCTGAACACATCACTTAATGGATTAAGTAACAAAGCAAAGTAGTATATGATAGGTGACGAGTATGTGATAGAGAAAATAGGTTTTATAGAAATTGGAAAATAGATACCTTTTGTTCACTAAAGTAGCTGGAATGCACATATGAATTTTTTTTAAATAAAAACATCATGCTTTCATTTTAATGGGGATAAAAAAGGCTGGATGTCAATATACTGAGGTCTTTATATTTTCATTGTTAAAGTGAAGTTACATTTGGATAGATGATTGTGGAGTTTTTGGTTTGTACTTTTCTGGTTGAGGTTTACTGGATTCTTATCAGATAACATAACAAAATGTTTCGCACATTATGGGTGAATTTAACACAATCGAATGAGCATAAACACAAAGAACTTGATTTATTTTAAAAAATCAGTTCCAATTGTAACTGCATCTAACTGTGAGAGCCAACAAAGTATAGAAACAACTGGAGGTTTCACTTATAAAAAATCAGGAAAGAAATCAGATCTATACAGCTATGCCCACAGGTCAAGGATGTGATCACTGGCTTGGACTTATAGTTTACTTTTACTTCAAAGATGGAAAGAAGCAATCCCAATTAATCTTAAATTTCCACAGTCCCTGCTGCCCTGCAAGGGCACTCTTTGTTCACGACTCTGGCGGATAGGAAAAAGGACTGGAGCATTTTCTGTGGAAACGCTAAAGTTAACATGTGAGCTCCATTGGTCCTTCCCCATCCAACTACCATATGCGATGTCCTGGGACTACAAAGATGAATAAATCACAGTTCTAGCTCTAGCTTGAAAGACTTTCAGTATAAGAAGAAAATGTAACCAAAAAATAACAAATAATCCCATAAATAAGTGGGCAATAGGACTGAACAGACAGTTCTCAAGAGAAGAAATACAAATGGCCAATAAACACATGAAAAATGCTCAATATCCCTAGCCATTGTTGTTGATGCTATTGTCAGGTGCTGTTGAGTCTTGTCCAACTCATAGTGACCCTATGTACAACGGAATGAAATGAAACACTCCCCTATACTGTGCCATGCCCAACACTATTGTCAGTGCTTCTTTCTATTCATAGGGTTTTCAAAGGCTGATTGTTTGGGGATTGCTTTGGGAGTGGGCTGCCAGAAATGCAAATCAAAACAACATTGAGATTCCATCTCACTCGTAAGAATGCCCATGATCAATAGAACAAATAATAACAAATGCTGGTGAGGAAGTAGAAAAAAAGAAACACTTTTACACTGCTGGTGGGCTGTAAATCAGTTCATCCACTTTGAAAACCCATATGGAGGTAGAAAACTAAGAACAGGACTGCCATATGACCGGGCTATACCACTCCTGGGAATATATCCAAAGGATGAGAAGTCTTCATATCAGAAGGACACCTGCACTTTCATATTTAGTGCAGCACACTCCACAATAGCAAGGGTATGGAATCAACCAAGATGTCCATGAATAGAAGGGTGGATTGAAAAATTGTGCTATATATATACACAATGGAATATTACTCAACAGTAAAGAAGAATGAAATTATGTCATTTGCAGCAAAATGGATGGAACTGGAGAACATCATTTTAAGTGAATTAACTCAGACTCAAAAAGATAAATACCATATGTTCTCACTCATATGTGGGAGCTAAATCTAATGTAAAGGAAGAAAAAATATATCCTTACTTAAATATATAAAAATGGCCAATCATGCAAATCTGAGAATGGAAAATACTAGCAGATCAGAAAGAAGAGGGGAGGGGATCAATGGGTGGGAGCAGAAGAGGGGAAGAGAAGATGGGGAGGGAAAATAATGTAAGAGGGGTAAAAGAGGAGAGGAAAATCTCAAAATATAGGATGCAACTAAATGAATACATTAACAAAAAGAAGGAAAAATCAATAAGAATATAACCCATGACTGCACACAATTTTTATTACATATTAATCAAAATTCTACTTTTTTCTTTTGTTCTTTAGTTTATATTGTTCTATAAAATATGTAAGATGATGAATGTGTAACAAAAGTGCATAGTAGTAGTTTAGTAGTTGCATAATGCAAATGACTTATTACTCTGTACCTTACCAACATTATAAATTAAATAAGTAAACAGATAAATAAACAAATAAATAAATAAATATTGTGTTACAAGGGGAAAAAAAAGGAAAGGCCCCTGTGGGGCGAGGCAAAGATAGGGTAGCTCCAGGCCTCATGATGTGTTCAGATGCTCCTCAAGAACTGCATTGCTCATGTTGCAGAATCAGGTTGAACTGAGGAAGCAGTCAGAAAATAAAGCAGGAGAAAAAGGCAGAGGCTACATGATGGAGCCTGTGTGCTGTAATGGAGTACAGAAATTTTTATCCTGATAAATGAAGAGCTAATTAAACTTTAGAACTATAGTTACATCAACTTTTTAAAAATTTTTTATAATTTTAAATTTTTATAAATTTTTATAATTAGGAATCATTCACATACTTCATTATTAATCATCCACACACATATTTTAAACCATTTTCAGGTTCAGACTATTATCTGCTGGTCCAATCCATCATACTCTTCACATCCATCACCCAACTAACCTCTTAAATGATAAGGTAGTATAAATGCTTTCTATTAAGCTAAGCAAAACATAGAAAAGTAATTCCATTGCCTCCCAGAAAAAATGTTTCAGAAACCAATAGAAACATCACTTTTCTTGTTGTTCTTATTGTTGTTGATAGGTGCTGTTGAGTTGGGTCTGATTCATAGTGATGCCATGTAGAACAGAATGAAACACTCCACAATTCTTTGCCAGGCACATGATCTTATTTATGTTTAAGCTCCTTGTTGCAGACACTGTGTCAATCTATCTAGTTGAAGGTTTTCCCTTTTTTCATTCATCTGCCATTCTTCCAAACATGATGTCCTTCTACAGGGACTTGTCCCTCCTGACAGCGTGTCCATAATATGTAAGATGAACCATCTTTGCTTCCAAGGAGCACTCTGGTTGCATTTCTTTTAGGACAGATCTGTTGGTTCTTTTGGCAATCCATTGTATATTCAATATTCATCTCCAGCACTCTAATTCAAAAGCATTGATTCTTCTCCTATCTCCCTTACTCAATGTTCAGCTTTCACAACCATACAATGCAACTGAAAATACCATGTTATGAGTCAGGTGCACCTTCATCTTCAATGTGACATCTTTATTTTTCAACACTTTGAAGAGGTCTTATAACAGCTTGTCCCAATGCAGAGCATCTTTTGATTTCTTGACTGTTGTTTCTGTGGGTGTTGATTGTAGAACCAAGTAAAGCAAAATCTTGGACAACCTCAATCTTTTCTCCATTTTTCATGAAGTTGCTTACTGATCCAGTTATTAGGATTTCTGTTTTCTTAATATTGAGATGCAATTCATACCTAAGGCTATGTTCTTCAATCATCAGTAACTGTTTCAAATCTTCTTCACATTCAGCAAGCAGAGTTGTTATCATCTGCATAATGCAGGTTGTTAATGAGTCTTCCTCCAATTCTGATGCTGCGTTCTTCTTCATAAAGTCCAGCTTCTAAGATTATTTGCTCAGCAAAGACACTGAAGAGGTGTAGAGAAAGGACACAGTCCTGACACACAACTTTGTCTGGTTTAAACCAAGCAATGTTTCCTTGTTCTGTTCAAATGACTGCCTCCTGGTCCTTGTACAGATTCCTCGTGAGTAGTTAAGTGCTCTGATATTCCCATTCTTTGCAGTGTTATCCATTTGTTATGATCCACACAGTCAAATGCCTTTGCACAGACAATAAAACATAGATAGATATCTTTCTGGTATTCTCTGCTTTTGGGTAATATCCATCTGATACAAGCAATGAGGTCTCTAGTTCCACATCCTCTTCTGAATCCAGCTTGATTTTCTGGCAGTTCTCTGTCTATATACCGCTGCAGTTGCTTTTGAAAGAATCTTTAGCAAAATTTTGCTTGCAAGTAATCTTAATGATATTGTTCAATAATTTCCACATTTGGTTGTATCCCCTTTCTTGGGAATAGGCACAAAAATGGATCTCTTCCAGTCAGTTGACCAGGTAGCTGTTTTCCCAATCTCTCAGCATAAACAAGTGAGCACCTCCAGTGCTGCATCTGTTTGTTGAAATATCTCTATGGTATTCCATCAATTCCTGGAGTCTGGTATTTGGCCAATTCCTTCATGGCTGCTTCCAAGTCTTCCTTCAGTTACTCTGTCTCCTGACCATATGTAGTCTCTTGAAATGGTTGGTCATCTACCAATTCTTTCTGGTATAATGATTTTATGTATTCCATCTTATTTTGATGTTTCCTATATTGTTTAATATTTTCCCTGTAGAATCCTTCACTATTGCCACTGGAGGTTTGAATTTTTTCTTCAAGCTTTTTAAGCTTGAAAAAGACAGAGTGTATTCTTCCCTTTTGGTGTTTGTTGTTGTTGTTTGTTTTGTTTTGTTTGTTTGTTATTGTTCTTTTGTGGTGCTGGGGGTTGAACCAAGGGCCTCCCACTTGCACTTTGCACCACTTTGCAAGTGCTGGACCACTGAGTTGCACCACCAGCCCACATTTTTATTTTTTGAGACAGGGTCTCACTAAGTTACGCAGACTGCCTCTGGTCTCAAACTTGTGATCCTCCTGCCTCAGCCTCCTGAGCTGCTGGGATTACACGTATGCGCTACCGCGCCCGGTTCTTTTTGTTTTTTTTATTTCCAGTTCTTTGCGTGGGTCATTATAATATCTGATTTTGTCTTCTCAAGCTGCTTTGAAATCTTGTTTGGTTCTTTAACTTCATCATGTCTTTTATTTTAGTTGCTTGATGTTCAAGGGCAAGTTTCAGAGTCTCTATTGACATGTAATTTTGTTTTTTTTTCTTTTTTTATTCTTGTCTTTTTAATAACCTTTTGCTTTCCTCATGAATGATGTCTTTGATGTCATGCCACAACTCATTTGATCTTCGATCATTAGTGTCTAACACATCAAATCTGTTCTTGAGGTGGTCTCTAAACTCATGAGGGATATACTCAAGGTCATATCTTGGCTCTTGTATATTTGTTCTAATTTTCTTGAGTTTCAATTTGAACCAATAAATGAGCAGTTGATGGTCTGATCCACAATCAGCACCTGGTCCTGTTCTGACATTTGATATTGAAATTTTCCATGGTCTCTTTCCACAAATGTAGTCAATTTTGTGTCTGTATGTTCCATCTGGTGAATTCCATGTGTGTAGTCTCAGTTTATGTTGGTGAAAAAATGTATTTGCAATGAAAAGGCCATTGGTCTGACAAAATTCTATCATGCAATCTCTAGCATCATTTTTGTCACCAAGGCCATATTTTCCAACTACTGAGCCTTCTTCTTGGTTTCCACCATTTGTATTCTAGTCACCTGTAATTACCAATACATCCTGCTTGCATATTGGATCTATTCTGGATTGCAGGAGCTGATAAATATCTCCCCTTTCTTCATTTGTAGCCTTAGTGGTGGGTGTGTAAATTTGAGTAATAGTCATATTATCTAGCCTTCCTTGTAGGCGTATAGACATTATTCTATTACTTATAGCATTGTACTTCAGGACAGGTCTTGAGATGTCTTTTTTGATAATGAATGCAATCTCATTTCTCTTTGTCATTCCCAGCATAGTAGACCATATGATTATCTGATTCAAAATGGCCCACACCAGCTCATTTTAGCTCACTGATGCCTAGGATGTCAATGTTTATGCACTCCATTTCCCTTTCGATGATTTCTGATTCCTAGATTCAAACTATGTACATTCTATGCCTAATTATTAACAGATGTTTACAGGTGTTCTTCCTCATTTTGAGTCACATCACATCAGCAAATGGAGGTGCCTGGAGCTTTACTCCATTCCTATCATTAAGGTACACTCTACTTTGAGGAAGCAACTCTTCTCCAGCTGTCTTTTGAGGGCTCATTTTTGGCACTATATCTGACAGTGCTTCTTTGTTACTCATAGGGTTTTCAATGGCTAATTGTTTCAGGAGTGGGCTTCCGGGTCCTTCTCCCTAGTCTGTCTTAGTCTGGAAGCTCAGCTGAAACCTCTTCACCACAGGTGACCCTGCTGGTATCTATAATACCAGTAGTATAGCTTTAAACATCACAGAAACACACAAGCCCCCATAGTATGGCAAACTGACAGACATGGGGGGGGG
>VMDO01002884.1:0-156281 GCA_007922755.1 Pedetes capensis | reverse complement strand
AACCAACAGATCTGTCCTAGAAGAAGTACAACCAGAGTGCTCCTTGGAAGCAAAAATGACCAAACTGCGCCTTACATATTTTGGACATGTAGTCAGGAGAGAACAATCCCTGGAGAAGGACATCATGTTTGGAAGAGTGGCAGGTCAACGCAAAAGAGGAAAACCCTCCACCAGATGGATTGACACAGTGTCTGCAACAGTGGGCTTAAACATAAATAAGATTGTTTGCCTGGCACAGAATTGGCAAGTGTTTCGATCTGCTGTACATAAGGTCGCTATGAGTCGGACTCGACTCGACGGCACCTAACAACTAACAAGTTATTGGAGACAAAGTCATGCTCCATAGCCTAGGTTAGCCTTGAACTCTCTATGTAGCCCAGGCTGGTCTTGAACTTATAATCTTCCTACCTCAGCCCCCTATATGCTAGGCTTTTGTGTGCCACCAAACCTGATGGCATTTTTTTCTAGAAATAGAAAAAATTTTCTAAATTTCATATAGATTCATAAAGGACGCCAAGTATCCAAAACAATCTAGAAAAAGAAGAATAATGCTGTAGGACTCACATTACTGACTTTAAAACATATTATAAAGCTATAGTATTACAACAGGGCTGGGATTTAGCTCAGTGGGTAGAGCGCTGTGCTGCAGTCTCTGAGGCCCCAAGTTCAATTCCCAGCACTGCAAAAATGGGAGAAGGGCCTGGCAATCCACTCCCAAGGCAATCCCGAAGCACTCAGCCATTGAAAACCCTATGAGGGTCGCTATGAGTCGGATACCGACTCGACAGCACCTAACAACAACAACAAGTATTACAACAGTATGGTACTGGCATAAAGACAGACCAATGAACAGAAGAATGAGCCCAGGTAAATCCCTCAATGCATGATCAAATCTTCAACAGCGGTGCCAATACTATGTTGTTGTTGTTAGGTGCTATCAAGTCGTGTCTGACTCATAGCGACCCTCATAAGGTTTTCAATAGCTGATTGTTTCAGGATTGCCTCAGGAGTGGATTGCCACGTCCTTCTCCCATTTTTGTGGTGCTGGGACTGCGGAGTGGTACTCTACCAACTGAGCTAAATCCAGCCTGCCAATACTATACAATGGGTAAAATACAGTCTTTTCAACCAAAGGTGCTGGGAAACTTGTTAACATACCAAAGAATGAAAAGAAACCCCCATCTTACACCAAACACAAAAATTCAAAATGGATTCAAGACTTAAAATATTTAAGGCCTACAACTATAAAATTCCTAGCACAAAACATAGGGCTAAAGTTTCATAACATTGGACTTTGTAGTAGTTCTGGTTAGGCACATGCAACAAAAATACAGACAGGTGGGACTACATTAAACTATAAAGCTTTTAAATAGCACATAAAAAAATCAACAGTTTTCTGAAATGTTAACCTAGAGAGTGGAGAAAATATTTGAAATATTTGAAATATTTTCCATACCCAAACTATGGAAGGAACACCTAAAATTCAATGGGAAAAAAACAACATACAGATAACCAACAGGTATACAAATAACCAGCGTATATTAAAAAGATTTTCAAAATCACTACTATTAGGAAAATGCAAATGTGATGCATAATTTGTAATAAAATGTACTATCTACATTATATGTTATATTCGATCTTTATACTCATTTCCTGGCATAAGCTCCTAAAATGGAATCTCCAGATTGTCAAGAGTGTCTTTTCTATGCTAATGAGATGCCTGGTGTCTGATGACTCCTGGAGAGCTTCAGGATGAAGACTGGTAGGCAGAAAGATCAGGGCAGTACTTAACAGCCCCACCGCTGCACCTCCCTGAAGGCAGTGGGGGAAAGAGACTCCATGTAGAATGGATAATCAACTGCTAATGATTTAATCAATCATGCTTATAAAATGAAGCCTCAGCTGGGGTTACTGGCACATGACTATAATCTCAGTGACTTAGGAGGACTGTGAGTTCAATGCCAGAGGCAGTCTGTGTAACTTAGACCTTGATTTAAAATAAAGATAAAAAATGGGCTGGGGTTGCAGCCCAGTGGTAGAGCACTTGGAAAGTATGTGTGAGGCTTTCTGTTCAATCCATAAGGGGTTCAAAAGACCTTCCTGGTAGCTAAACAGATGGAGTTCCTGGAGCATGGAACACCTAGAAAGGGCTTGGAAGCTCTGACCCTTCCCCTGTATCCTGCCCTGAGTTATCCTTCCCATCTGGCTGTTCGTCTGTATCCTTTGTAATACCCTTTGTAATAAATGGGTAAATGTAAGTAAAATGTTTCCCTGAGTTCTGTGAGCCACTCTGATAAATTAATCTAACCTAAGGAAGGGGTCAGGGCAATCCCAGATTTATAGTGGGTTGGTCAGAAATAAAAGTTATAATCAATGGTTTGTGACTGGCATCTGGAATAGACAGGAGAACCCCCAACCTGTGGGATCTGAAACCATCTCAGAGTGGACAGGGTTAGAACTGAATTGGAGGACACTGCTGGTGTCTGCTAGAGAGTCTAGGATCACAGAAACATTCTGTATTGCGAGTCAGAGCACAGACCAGGCAAAATAGTTTGGGTTTTTCTTATTTCTACTAGCGAATCAAAACATAGGTATTACTTCATGTCTGTTAGAATGTCTATTAAAAATAAATAAATGAACAATAACAAGTGGTGAGGATGTAAGCAAGAGTGGAGCCCTTGGTTGTTGGGATGTAAAATGGTGCAGTCACTTTGAAAAGCAGTATGAGGGTTCCTCACTAAAAAAGAATCTATGATCCAATAATGCCACATAGGGGTACTTATCAAAAAGAAATAAAATAATTATCCTGTACACAGAGGTGCATTCCATGTTCACTGCAACATTATTTACAATAGCCAAAGAGGTGGAAGTAACTAAATGTCCAGGAATGGATGAGAAATGTGGTATACACATACAAACACTGTTGTTGTTAGGTGCCTATGAGTTGGTATCTGACTCATAACGACCCTACGCACAACAGGCGAAACAGTTTTGTTATTGCCTCTCTGCTATTCATAGGGTTTTCAATGGCAGACGGTTTTTGGGGAGTGAGTTGCTGGGTCCTTCTCCCAATCCTATAGCACCTGGTGTTCCCAAGTGGTCTCCCATCCAAGTACTAACCAGGTCCAAACCTGTTTAGCTTCTGAGATCTGATGGGATGGGATGCCACAGTGGTACGGCTGCAGGCCACAAAGCAACATTATGCCCCATTAAAAATGAAATAAATTAGGAAATGTGCTATAACATGGATGAACTTTGAGGACATTATACCAATTATCATAAGCCAGTCATGGAAAAACAAATTCTGCATGATTCCTCTTATATGACTTATTTAAACCAGTCAAACTCATGGGAAAAAAGCAGAATGGTGGCTGCTGAGGCTGAAGGGTGGGCAAAGGAGAGAACTACTGTGCAACGGGTATAGAGTTTCAGTCATAGAAGATGAAAACTCTCTATATCTGCTCGGACAGCGTTGTGCTTATAGTTAACAATACGTCCTCATACCTTTAAAATTTTAAGAAGGTAGATATCATATTATGTGCTTTTACACACAATAAGTACCACGGAGGGCTGTGTTACTGCCTTGTTTCCTCCAACCCCTGATTCAGTCCCTGTCCCTTTGCAGTGGGCACTAGACACCTGCTGGGTGCTGGGAAGTGATGAACTCTTTCTGGTCAGCAAACAACTTTCCTATCTCTGCCCACACAGTACTCCAGGGGGCTCCTGTTCAATGTTCAAGAATCTATAAACTGAATCCCAAACAGATTTCCAGATTAGGAGACTAGAAGAAAGGATCCTGACAAGGAATGTACCCAGATAATTTGGAATATATTTGCACTATTAAGTACAGATGTTTCACGACTCAAATGAAAATGCATTTGTCTAACTTTAGATAGGATTGAAATTGTGGTGGTGGTCGTTGTTAGGTGCTGTAGAGTCGGATCCAACTCACAGCAAACCTTTGTACAACAGAATGAAACACTCTCTGACACTGTACCATGCCTGGCATTATTGGTCATGCTTCTCTGCTATTCACAGGGTTTTCAGCAGCAGATTGTTTCGGGAGTGGATTGCTAGGTCCTTAATCAAGGCTATAACTAACCTACAGTATAAATAGCTATGGAAACAGGTACTGGCACAGGCCTGTAACTTATCAACCTATGCTCAATATTTCTTACTGAACAAATCAGAACACAGCCCATCCATTCGTCTGATCATGTGAGTATGTGTATGCAAGAAAAATTTTTTCACCCCAAACCAAACACACATGCTAAAAATTTAAGTATCAACTAAACAGGCTTATGGGTGTTTGACATGGCTTTTTTTTGTATTAAGTACTTTGAGTGTACCTTGTTTAAGTATCATTGCACAAACTTTTGTGGGTCATATTTTTATCGAGTACAACTTTTACCTTTTGCAAGTAAAGAACGGTTCCCTTCAGGACAGCATAAAAGGTTTTCCATCCTCGCTTTCCTCTTGGAGCTGGAGGAGAAAATAAATGTAAAAGTTTATTTGAAGAAAATCAGCATTTTTGAATTTAAAACATCAACATGGTGACTGTGCTTCGATATTCCTAGTTTATCAGCTATCAAAAAGAGTAAGGATAAGAATTAAAATTTTCTTGAGTTTTATAGTATACCAGGCAGTATTCTAAAATGTTTTCCAGGTATTGTCTAATTCTCACAACAATCAATTCTCACGATAATCAAAAACAAATTGCCAAGTAGGTGCTACGACTCTTATCTTTTTACAAAACTGAAGCACAGAAGTACTCTGCTCATCATTACACAATTAGAAGAGGAGGAGCCAGAAAAAGAACTCAAGTAGCATGGTTCTATCCTCGGTCCTTAGTACAGATGACTTACAGACTAAGAAAGCAAAAGGGCAGACTGGAAATACATTTTAATTTAAGAGTAGGCTTAAGAGGCTAGATTATGAAATGACCAATCTCTCTTAGCTTTTCTCCCACAGACCCTCAGGTAGATTGTAGCTTTAACTGGTGTCACTACTACAGCAATCTGTGCAAATCTTGCTACGATGCAAAAAAAATTTTTTTTATCCTAATGTCTCTTTCACTAGATTGTGAATGACTTGAGAGCAGGTATCCTTCATTGTCAGATTTCACAGAGCCTAGTGCAGTGCAAGGCAGACTTCAGGCACCATCACAAAATCCTCCAGATGATGCTTTCGGAAGCCTTTACGTTCCTTTTGTTTCTATTCTTTGGAGTATGAAGAATTTCTCCATTTACTTAATAATCTCTTAAAAATTGTCCTGGCAAAAGCACAGATTGGCAAAACATCTTATAATTTATTCCTAATCCTAATAAAGTCTGTACCTGGAAAATGGCATCACCTGAATGTCACCTTTCTAAACGTGTTAGTCCAAACAGGAGAGGGAGCCATTTATTTATATTGTTTTTATCAAACATTTGGCTGCCCTTAGGCCTACTGTAACTTGGACACCTGACTAATTTAGGAAGTGTATTATTCTTAAGCAAATCCTTTAAATCTCTTTTGACTGAATACTCAGAACTCTTAGGCTTGGAAACAAGGTGACTGCCCACCTACAGAGCCCAGGAGCTCCTGCCAGCTCCACACTGAGATATCCACCTGGCAAGAAAGACCTCAAAACATCCGCTCTGCAGGTTTCCAGGGGAAATAGAAAATATCATCCCTTCTGTTTTTAGTAGGTGAGGTTTATAAGTGTTTACTCAGAAATAGATGACCAAAAAAGCATGCCATAATCTCCTTTGTAAAGAAAATAATTGACTCATATGAAAGAGAACCACAGAGCAAACATTCATCATAATAACAGTAATAAATATTCATCACATGGTTCAACAGATGACTACTTGTCATACTGCCCATGTGCTATCCATGCACACAGGAGTGGCCACAGGCTGCGGAAGCTGTCACTGAATGGATCAGAGGTAGCATGATGAGGAGGAGGCAGGAATTAGGAGAGCAGATCAGCTGGTTTCCAGCCCCTTCCAGATCTCATCTTGTCTCAAATCTGTCATCTCACCGACCAATCCCTAAACTGGGAAACTCTGGAAAAGTCACTCAACCTCTCTGGGCATTGGTCCCTTCATTTTTAGATGTGGATAATTTGTATGACTTAAGGCAAAGCACTGGCTAAATGCTGGAAGGGAACTTACAGAAAATCTTTTTATTTTCTATACAAGACTCGTTAGGCACCACTGAGCGAGGTCCAACTCATAGCAACCCTATGTACAATAGAACAAAACACTCCTTGGTGGGTCCTAGGCTTTGCTTGAAGACCTAAAGTTAGTTCAGTGCAGTTTAAAGATCTGCAAATCTATTCTACTTTGAAGTAATAATCTGTCTGAATCCATGTAAATGCTCTTCATCATTATCATATTAAGCTGGCCAAAAACAATTCTAAAGAGCTCTCCAAGTGAAATGTGAACTTACACATTACCCCTGAGGACTAATGGTAAGTCACCCTCTACAGCACTCTCTACCTTCCCTTCTCCCACAGAAGTATAAGATTTCATCTTGCATGTGGTCAATTACAACTGAGTTGTTTAAGACTGAAATGAAGCCACCTGTAACTCTCCTAACAACTCAGAAGCACGTGCTCATCAGGACACAGCTGGGGTGCTATATAAAGCAGGGCCCTGAGTGCTCTGACAGGTGCTGATCCATTTTCCTGGCATCACCATACTAAGAGTAAGGCACTATTATCATCTCCACTGGGGGCGTAAAGAAATTCAGGGATGCGGGACCACTGTGCCCTGGCGTAGGCAGGGAAGCTCTCTAGAGGCAGGCTCAGTCTCTCTGACTTCAACTCCCCCCTCATCCCCCACTGCTGCCACTGCACACACTGTGATGCTTATCATGAGAAACAAATGGGCTGGATGCCAGAAATGAAAGCTCTGTTCCTCAGAATGATGGCTGCACAATGCGTGGTGACTGATTTCAGAGCACATGTGTCACTGACTACACAGGACTGGATGAAGGAGTCTAACTGTGGTTATGTAATGAACACAAGGTGAGGCCTGAGGAAAAAGATTACTGATCCACCAGAAACCCAGTGGATCTGGCTGAAAGGCTTTACCTACAGGGTGGTAAATATCTACCACCCTGTACATATCTACCACGACAGGGAGTTTACCAAATTTAATGAAAAGATATAATTTTTATGTACAGAACATGCCTTCACAGCAGTTCTTCATATGGATACCTCAAGGCCAAAGATAATTGCTTTGCTTTGTAAAAATACAATGGCCTAGGAATGTTTTCATTCTAATTATCTGGCTCCAATCTTACATGATAGCACTATTACTTTAGCTTTAAAAAATACTACTGAAACAGACATCATGTATAAATTGCTACCTATTAAGATTTATCCTTATGTTTACTTTTGTCTTTATTCATCCCTTCTCTCCACACCTCAGATTGTTCTTCAGATGCATTTTTGATTACTTCTAAGTCTATCCTTAGAAGTTCCTTTAGTAAGGTCTTTTGGTGGTAAATATTTTTCTACTTTTCTTAACAAAGAATGTATTGCATTAAAAATTTCAGGTTGACAATTGCTTTTTCTTATGATATCTCATTACCTCTTGGCAACCATCATCGTAGGGATGTCTACTTTGAGTCTAAAGCTATATGTCAGTATTGTTGGTAGGTGTCATTGAGTCAGTGTCCCCACTTATAGCGACCCTACGTACAACAGATGAAACACTGTTGTCAGTGCTTCTCTGCTATTCATAGGGTTTTCAATGGCTGATTGTTTTTTGGGGACTGGGTTGCTGGGTCCTTCTCCCAAGCCTACAACACCTGCTGTTCCTAGGCGGTCTCCCATCCAAGTACTAACCAGGTTGGACCCTCCTTAGCTTCTGAGATCTGATGGGACTGGACACCATAGTGGTGCGGCTGCAGGCATGTGTCAGTATGGGTTTCCTTTATTTTCACAGCTTGCTGTTCTCTGGGCTTCCTGTGTATCACTTTGAAAAATGAGTAGCCATTACATTTTAAAATGTTGTCTTGTCCTGTACTGCACCCATGACTGTAATATTCACAGTACATTCTGATTTCTCACTTCCTTTCATGTGTGTCTTAACTGTCCCTTCATATTCTTCGTTGTCCTTTGGTGCTAAAAGCTCAGTAATTTTATTTCCAGTACTGGTTGCACCCCCAGAGCCCGAACTGTCCTGGAAGCACAGAGCCCCTAGATTAGCTCACCTCCCTGGACCTGTACTCAGCTTTATTCCTGGCCTCATCAGATTTCCTTTTGATTGCTGCAGGCATCCATTTGTTTAAAAGGTGTTTAAAAATATTTTCTCTATCACTTTTAGATGTTTTAGAACGGAAGAGTTTAGAATCTGTAGGTCATCATGTTGTGGAAAATAGCCTCTGTATTTCTTTTCTTCTAAAGGAATTTATTCATGAACTTTGTAATCTAGGAAGAATTCTTTGGAGCAGGACAGAAGGGATATCAGGAGTGAAGACAGGGAAAAAAACTAGAACAACCAGTCAGAAGGCTATTACACCGGCCCGACAACAGAAAAAGGTCCTAACAGAACAGCGGAAATTAATTAAGATGAGGAAATGGAACGAGAGAAGGGTAACTGTGAGCACTCACACTGCAGTGCTCAGGCCATTTGGCTAACATTATGCACCTCCATTCTATGGGATCCACACCATCCTTTCAGGCAGGTATTGCCTGTAGCTCAGATTAATACCTCCATAATTAATTACATTTGCAGTTCTGGAAGGCAAAGTACTAAGCTGCTGAGGAGGCTCCCATGTGAGGATTTCAAAGCTAGGGCATGAGGCAATTTGGATGAGGAAACACAGGAAGGATACACTGGGAAGGGGAAACCATCTGGGCAACAGACATTTGCCATGGTGAGGTCTGCTCCTCCTGTGAGATGGGCACAGGAAATGAGATGAGAGAAAATAGGACTCAGGGACTTTCTCTAACCTCTCTGAACTCTAGGCTGTCAAAGGCATCCTTGCTCACAGCTAAGACCTCAGAGTAAAGGCACAGTCCCTCCATTCTGCCCTCTCAAGTGTCACTAGCCCAGTGTTCCTGTGCAACAATAATGCTAATAGGAATAATAATTGCCGTAATAGTAATAGCTGTAGCAGTTAACAATTACCAAGCACACACAGTTCCGAAATGAGACATGTACAAACTAAAGCCCATAACTCTATGAGAGAACTATGATTACAGTCACCATGTTCCCCTCCCAATACTTTGGGGTTGAACTCAGGTCCTTGCACATGCTAGTAAATGCTCTAATACTGAGCTGTAACGCCAGCCCCTTTTTTATTTTGAGACAGGGTCTCACTGAGTTTTGCAGGCTGCCTCTGGACTAGAACTCATGATTCTCCTGCCTCAGCTTCCTGAGTCACTGGGATGACAGGTGTCTGCCATGGCACTTGGCACAATCTCCATTTTACAGACATAAAATCTGAGACTCCACCTGACATGCAGCACTGGGCACTTGCATTCTGGTTTGTCTGTAGAGAAAGGTCGGTTAAACCAGACTCAAGATACACTGTCTTGGATAACTCTGAGATAGAGAAGTGATCATATTATTTAAAAGATGACTCAACAGAGACTCTGACTTACCAGGAAAAACACTGCCCCAAACAGACTGTGGGGACATTTCTGGCAAACAACTACACAATTGTCCCAGTACACATTCCCTGAATATCAGTCCTGGCTTGGGTACTGCTTCCTGCCCACTGTGGTTAAAATAAGAAATGAAACAAGCTAATAAGCCTCTGTGATTGTTATTTTGCAATATACTCACTTGTGCAAACATACATGTGCAAACACACACACACACACACACACACACACATTCTCCAGAAGAAAAACTGGCAGCAGCTCCAAAGATGTGTGATACTGCAACTACCAGTGGATTGTCCATATTTCAAACCAGTTATTACTGCCTCATCTTTACTACACATTAGAAGAAATCTATTGGGAGATCTAAAGCACTGTGAATAATATTTTGGCTTCAGTTTATCCTGGATCTTCCTAAGAGTACAGTGTATAACTGAGACTGAAGGGATAGACTGTCACCCTTCTTTCATAGAGGGAAAAGATAAGATATTCCTGAGTAATTACACACTTAGCCATGGATATATGTTAGAAAATATAGTTTTTAATCCCCCAGAGCTATAATCTTCATACAAAAGTTTGTATTTTCATGCTTTACTCTCCAACTTTAATTTCTTCTCAACTCAGCTAAGAAACAATTATGTTTAAAATCTCACTGCTTCAACTTTTCTATTTTATTCAAAAGGCAGAATATTTTTTCCACATTTTGTTCTATTTTTGACCACTTCTCACTTTGGGTTTCCCAATCACCTACTTTTCCCCCTTCTCTAAGTTTAATATCAGAAAGACATAATATACAAAGACATAATAGGCACATTGCTTATTTTTTCATCTGATACACCAATCTTTCCTTCCTGTATGTCATTCTGAAAACTTTCTCCTATTGCCCCCCATAAAATAACAAAATAACTTCTATTCCCTGTGAGTAGAGGTCAGTAAGCTTATCCACATTAAGGAGAAAGATTTTTTTGCATGGCCTAAAAGTTCACAGTGCAGACCCTGCCAGACCAAGAAGCAGGAGAAATATGAGGATGAGATAGTTCTAATGCAAATACATCCAGTTTCATCAGGTTCATGGAGACAGATATTAAAAATATACTACAGTCCCAATGAGGGCATTCCAAAATAAATTTAGCACCTTGCTGAACTTAGAAACAAAGATGTAGTCAGCAAAAGTTCTTCTATACTAATGTAATGAGGACACTTCTGTATTAGATTTGTAAAAGGCACACGTCTTTGAAGTTGCTTTATTTCTCTAGTCATGGTATCTGAAAAATTAGTCAAATTCTCAAAAGTAATTTGCAGGATGAAAAAATATACTTTCTGTGTAAGAAGCAATCTCTGAAGTTCTACATCACTGAGGCAGGTAATATCTCAGGCAGGAGGGATCTGCTTTTTGCAATTGGTTTGCAAAGGATTTAGAGGAGTTCATATATGACAGACTCAAAGATCATTAAGTGATCCTAGGGGTAATCCCTGTATACTTAACCATGCCTTTCTTTTATAAAATATCCTCAGGCACCACAAGAAGTAATGTACCAGTGAGCCTTAATTAACAGAGCAGAGCTCAGGCACTTTTAGATTGCTCCTTGAAGCAATGGAGTCTAAGCTGAGCATAATAGAAGTTACCAGGCTGAGATGAGTCAAATAATATTAAGCAACTGATAGTATTAATTATCCTTGGGTTTACGACAGGATTTATAAGGTTTATGACAGGGTGGTACAAATAAACTACAGCTATCACAATGTTGTGTTTCTAAATCACTTACCTTTGAAACACTTAAGGCAATTTACACATTTTAAAAATCAATTAATCCTTATAATCTTTCTCTTTAAGACAACTGCATGCTGTTTAACTCCACTTTATAAAAGGAAAAACTAGGGCAGCCTTAAAGGAACCTAAAGTACAATCTACTCCTATTGTTTTTGCAGAAGAATACTTCTTTCTTTTATGTAATAGGAATAGCTTTGTATCATTGATAGAAAACACGAGATGAGTGAATTGGAAGAGTATCCTAGCCAAAATGCCCCTGGTGGCTAATGTTCACTCTGGATATGGCTCTCTATGCCTTCAAAAGCTCTTCAACTTTCTATTCTAAGCCAATCTTTCTGGAATGGCAGAAAGTATTATTAAATGGGAGCCAGGCACATAGGTCTTATTTACACTATGATGCCCATTATTTCTCTGATTGTGAGAGATACCTAACATCTCTGCTTATCAATCTGTAACATGAACATGCTATGGAGTGATATAACTACTTTGTAATGTTATTCAGGTGTTCCAGGCATGTAGCTAAGATTATGTTACATACTCTACCCCTATAAAGAGACAGGTCTGCAGCCGTAGCCCTGTGGCATCCCGTTAGATCTCGGAAGCTAAGCAGGGTCCACCCTGGTTAGTACTTGGATGGGAGACTGCCTGGGAACACCAGGTGCTGTAGGCTTAGGAGACGGACCCAGCAACCCACTCCCAAATATCAGTCCACCTTTGAAAACCTTATAAACAACAGAGAAGCACTGACAATAGCGTTTCGCCTGTTGTACATAGGGTTGCTATGAGTTGGAAAACAACTCAATGACACCTAACAACACCAAATAAAAGTCACATTAACAATGAAACTCCACAAAACACAGAAAGCTTTGTGAAGCAAATGGTAGCTTGGCAAATGCCTAAGACAATCATGATAGGATTTTTTAAGGAGGTAAAGTAAGGAGAAAGTCATTCCTTTTACTGGTGAGTGGGATTCAAAAGTTTGTTGTTGTTAGAGACAACTTAACTGGGATTTAGTTTTAAGCAGGATGTTGGGGGGGGCACCACAGATTTTTCTTTTGACCTTTTCCTTTTCTATATTTATAGTAAGACAGTGAAGAGAAAGAGAGAAATGTAGATCCCAATTATGAAAGTCTCATAACATTGCAAATTACCACTATCCTTTACCAAGGTGACCTCTGGACTAAAGTTAACACGGTAGTTTCTATGTTTTAGGAGAATACATTTTGGAGCCAGAGAATCTAGTTTGAAATCCTAGCATTACCTAAGTGACTGTGGGAAAGTTACTTAGTCAACTCTGGGCTTCATTTCCTCCCTCTGTAAATGAAAATGACCTAGTGGCTACTTCATAGGATTATTCTGAAAAATAGATGAGTTAATACATGTAGAGCTTTGAGAAGTTTTTTTTTTTTAATTAAAAATACTTTCTGCTGAAGACAATGTATTCAATTTTATGCTAAAATACTAGGATTTTTAAAAATTTCATTTATGTATTCAGAATTCTTTTTATGTTAAAGTCAGTATTTTGAGAGCACCCCACGCCATTATTGATGCACCTTAACACAAAGGGAATACTTAACACATAACGCCTTCAATTGGGGGAGTGTGGAGTACACATAACGCCTTCAATTGGGGGAGTGCGGAGTACAACATATTTATCATTATATTTATTTTTTCCATTTATTCCTTAGCCCTGTCTTCCATTGAAAATATCAACCTTGAATGCAAACATAATAGTAGAAGAGACAAAAGTTGATGGAGAACTTTCTACCCAAGTAATAAGCTTAAAAGATGCTCAAACCTCACTTACAAACAGAATCTTTCCACACGTGGCTAGGAGTGGTTTCACAGGTAGCCCTCCTACTAGAAGCCCAAGAAGAATTTAAAGGGCTTGATCTGAGGCTGGAAAATGGGGCTGAGCATGACAAGAGCCTGAATCCTTAGCTAATGGTTAGAGGAAAAAATGAGTAAGAAGCAATAAACAAAATGATGACTCTGAATGTGTCATTTTTTTTCAGGAAAAATAGAAATACTGGAGTCACAGAAACACGTTTTTAATCCTGCTTAAGTAAGCCTCACATTATCTCCTGCTAGAATGTTCCTTTCTAAGATATCACCATGACTTACTGGTACCCTCATTTTGCTTAGGTCTTTGGTCAAAAATGTTACCTTATCCAGGTATGTCCTTTTATCACCCTTTGCAACATAGTACTAGCACCTCTCCTTCACCCTCTCCACATGTTAACATGCTTGCTCACTGGCGCTTGCTGTTGTGCTCATACTCTCTCCAAATTTTTTTGCTATACTGGGGGTATGCCTTGGGCATATTAGGCAGGTGTTCTACCACTGAGCTGTACAACCATCCCAAGCCTTTTCTTTGGATCACCTAATACCCATATGAATTTATCAAATATTACAACACTCTCCCCATACTAGAATGAAACCTCTACAGAAGTACTTTGGTTTGCTGTGGTGTCTACAGAGCAGATTAACACCCACTCCAAATAAAAAATGTCATATATCTTAAACAGGCAGGTGTGATTCAACAAATATTGCAGGGACGATTTCTTAAAAAGGTTCTGTCATGTAGGTGAAACATTTTAGAAGAGTTGGTTTGTTTAAAGAGAAAAGGAGATGTAGGAAAAAACTTTAATACAAATTATTGTAACACGATGCTGGATATGGAAATAAATTATCAGTAAACACCCAGGCTCATAGGAACTAGTGTAGCTTGACAAATTCCAATGAGTTTTTAAAAGTTAAAGAAGGAACACCTGGGATAAGTGACTTGAAAATTCTAGGAAACAAATGATATCTTAAAGCCCTTATGAAGTGGATCTGAATGAAAGAAGATGCTGGAGACTTGATGTTTCCAATAAAGTCAAAATCTGAGCATAGCCAAAAGTTACTGAAACTCAGTAATGTCACTCTTGAGAAAGATATGAACACTGAACTCCAAGAAAACCAAGCATACTAATGAAGGTTTTCATAATTTCCTGCACAATTTTTAGAGCTCTCTATAAAACTTACAAGAAAAAAGTGTTGAAGGAAAATGTAGGGTTAAACCCCTACAGTTGATCTGGGAAGAGCAGGTAACTGCTGAATCAGGCAAGAGAGCTTCTAAGTGACACCAAATCAGATTGCCTCAGCTTCACAAGCACCCACCCAAGGAATGACACAAAGACCCTGCTGAGCATGCAATTCTACGAACAGCAATTCAAATAAGCTGTTGTAATTGTAAAATAGCCTCTGGTGCATGAGCACCTTTAAAACGCGACAAAAGCTGCTGTAGGTCAATACAAGTAATTTACAATGGCAAGGATGAGCAGCCCCCAGACAGAATTTGTATTCTAGGGAACAGGACAGTAGCCTGTTTTCCCCCAAACTTAGTAGCTACAGGAGAGATTTCCATCTCCTTTTTATTTTTTCTCTAGTCCTAGGGGGTTGAACTCAGGGCAAGTGCTCTACCACTGAGCTGCACCCAAAGCTCCCCTATCTATCTATCTATCTATCTATCTATCTATCTATCTATCTATCTACCTACCTACCTACCTACCTACCTACCTACCTACCTACCTACCTATCTATCTATCTATCTATCTATCTATCTATCTATCTATTTTCTTGAGACAGGGTCTCAGGCTGCCTCTGGCCTCAAAATTGTGATCCTCCTGCCTCAGCCTCCCGAGTCACTAGGACTATAGGTGTGCACCACTGTGCCAGGATTCAGCTCCTTCTTCTGAAACAGGGTTCCTGACACTCACCACAGGGGCCAGTGGCCCATGCCTGTAATCCCAGCAGATTGGGAGGCAGAGGCAGGAGGATAGCAAGTTCGAGACAGAGGCAGTCTGCAGAATTTAGCAAGACCCTGTCTCAAAGTAAAAACAAAAAAATAGGCCGGGGTGCAGCTTAGTGGTCTAGCACTTGCAAAGTATGCAAGCACAAGGCCCTTGGTTCAACCCTCAGTACTGGAAACAAACAAACAAAAAAACCCCAAACAAACAAAAAAACAAAGAGAAAGCGCCCACATTATATTTGTCTGATGTCAATGGCAAAAATAAAAATGTCAATAAAAGAGAAAATAACAACTTCTTCACCAAAAATAAGTACAAATCACCAGTCTAACCAGAGACAACCACCGTCAGTAATTTCATATATGACCATCAATTCATTTTACTATAGACACATTTGCCACACAAATTGTGATCACGTACTTATTGCTTCAAAGTTTTTCTAATTATAATATCATGTCATTTAAAAAAGGATTGCAAAAGATGACATTGTATTGCTCTATTGTATTTTATTTAATGCGATTAAACTGTTTGCAAGATGATGATATTCTGTAGTTAACAACTGGGTTTCTCCTATGTGCCAGGTACTGTGCTAAGTACCACAAATAGCATTAGCCTCCCTGACTATTCTCACCTTCAGGCTTCCACCTTGTATGTTTACTCTGGAGATTCTAGCCAGTACTTTCTATGACCAAAGATTTCACAGCTTGCCTTTTGCAATTCAACACAATGCTCTCAGTTGAATGATGCCCACTCAGGCACATTTGGCCCTCTCCATTTTCCCCACCAAGAGTATTACTGGCACACAGCTGGCGGTCAAACATATATTTCTTAAATGAATCAATGAACATCTAGTTTCCACGCTCAAATTCTTAAGCTGGTACTCGGAAGAGATAATATTTTTGTACCTAAATTCTTCCTACCATGTCTAGTTCCCTTAGGAAATTAGTAGAGCAGTCCTTCTTTATCAATAGTTTTGCTTTTTGCAGCTTGAATTGCTGGTGGTCAACAGCAGTCATAAAATATTGAATGGGAAATTAAGGAATTATAAAATTTATAAATTTTAAATTGCATGGTCTTTTGAGTTGTGTGATACCATCCCAAGTCATCCTGCTCCATCCAGCATAGGACATGGATGATCTGTCTGCCCAGCATATCATGCTGTTTATGTTGTTCCTCCCTTAACCGCCATCTCAGATCCACCATCTTGGTATTACAGTTTCTCAGTGCTTGTGGTCAAGTAATCCTTATTTCACTTAATCATGGTCCCAAAGCCCAGGAGTAGTAATACTGGCAACTTGAATATGCTAAAGAAAAGCTGTAAAATGCTTCCTTTAAGAAGGCAAAAAGGAAAGAGAAAATGAATTACATGGTGAGGTTGTTCAGATCTATGGTAAGAATGAACCTTCTATCCATGAAATTGAAAAGGATGAAAAAGAAATTCATGCTAACTCTTTTGTCTCAACTCAAATTTCTGAGCTCCACTGCTGAGATCCACCTGCAGCCCCGATACTGTATTTTTAGTTTCAAATTTTTATCAGGTTATTGAGGAGCTTGATTCACTGCATTAAATTACCATAGCAGACATACAAAGCTTCTTTTCTTCTTTCTCTTAATGTTAACTCAACCTAAAGGGTAAACAGTAAAAATAGAACAACTTCTAAAAATTAGATGCAGTGAAAACTCTGCATTCCTCTTCCAGAAAGAAATACGTCAGAGACTCTGCAGCCAGACTTTTTTGGTGATACAAGATTGGCAGTTTATTTTCCACTGTTCCCTGTCAAAAGTACTGCTTCTGAGGAGAATGGTGGGTGGCCTCTCTTCACCAATTTTACTGAAGAAAAGGGCGGATTTTAAGTTAAAGACACAGCCATCAAAATGGTATTTAAGAAGTTGAAACTCACTCTTTTATTCTAACTGTAGAACTGTGAAGAGGCATTCTTCAGCTACAACAGAAGAAACTACCAAACTTCACTGTCCTGGGACAGTCACACTCGAGACTCTATGGCTGGGCTGCTCTTGACCTTGAGTTAACAGCTAAAACCTGTTTCATTATCTATCCTGCTGCCACCAAACGGCAAAGTGGAAAAGGGTGGGAAAAATCTCAGCCTAGTTTTAAAATAATTGCCTTGCCTTCACCTAAAGAGGCTTTCTCTAACTGGAGGAAACAACTGTCTTATGAAAAACAATCCCACTTTTAATATCTCTTAATGATAGTGTCGCTGCTCCCAATGTTATACAATAGCAAAGAATTCTGCCTGTGTTGCCATTATAAACTCTATTTTCAGAATGTGTGACTCAGAATAACATCCAGTCTCTCACACTTGACATGTGGGCCTAATTTTCAAAACTTTCGATGACAGCCAAGTGTGTCAATCCCTCCAAGGTGAGTGAACCTCCCTAACCTTCTCAAGGTGCCCTACAGCGCTCCTCATGCCTGGAGTGTTGAAATATGTCCCATAGAGAGTTCTCAAATCCTTAAGAGGTTGTTAATATTACAGCATTTCAAATCAGAAAATAATCTCAGGTTGGTAAAGTCACCCAAGATTGATACTGAAAATGCAATAAGGTGATAAAAATGCTTAAAAATTACTAAGGTGATCTGTCTGCACAATGTACCTCTTTTGATTCACTCCTTTCCAACTCTCTCAGTCTTTTTCCCAAAAGAACCTACTTTCTAACATTTGACCTATTTCTCCAGGTAGTTCATTACCATGATTTCCTGAAACAATGTGTCTCTACACTATGGCATAAGAGGTTATAAACATTCGCTATTGGCTTTCTACTGCAATAAAATGGGAGATAGCCAATTAACCGCCTATTCCTTTCAAATATACTTATGTATCATTTAATTTGTATTTCTACTGAGGATCTCTGTAGCTTTCAGGAGCATGCTATTAATTTTATTTTTTAGTGAAGATTTTTTTCCCCCCTGGCCTTTATTGAGAGGCTGGGGTTTAGTTCAGTTGGTAGAGTGCTACTCCACACTCTTTGAGGATCTGGGTTCAAACCCTAGCACCGCAAAAATGGGAGAAGGACATGGCAATCTACTCCAGAAGCAATCTTGAAAAATCAGCCACTGGAAACACAATGAGGGTTGCTATGAGTCGGACCCAACTTGAGGGCACCTGACAACAACAAAACAACAAGTTTTATTGAGGTAGTAGTGACAAAAAATTGTATATATGTATAGTGTATAACTTGCTGTTTAATATGTGCATTCATTGTGAAATTACCGCAATCAAGCTAATGAACATACTTTTCACTTTACAGTTACCATTTCCCTATTTATTTTTAAATTGACAAGTAACTGACAGTATTTTTGCTGCCCCAGTATAGCAGTATCTTCCCATTTCCTCTCCATAACAGGAGTATAGCAGCTCTACTCTGCTTCCCTTCTGCTCTCTTGTCCATTTTTACCTCTCCCTTCTTTCACTGGACTCTTACAGGATCAGGTTGAACAATATTATGTTCTATGGTATAATCATAAATTGTCTACATTTCCCAATGTCAACAAGCAAAATTCTATTCCTACGGCAAAGTTCTTAAATGCTACACTGTAGTAATGGCAATTACAAAAAGATTTTCTTTCTTGGTATTAAGCTTTGTTTTGTGGGTTTTTCAACTGTCACATTTCTTGTACAGATTTCAAGAAAAATATCCTGAAGTGTTTATAAATTTCGCATGCAACTAAGTGTTCCACAAGAGTTTAAACATTTTATTATGAAACATTTAACACACTAAAAGGGAATCAAGAATAATGAAAGTAAGCATACATGTACCACCACTGTATTTAAAAATATAAATGTTATTAATACAGTTAAACCTCTGAGGACTCCTTACTCACTGTCTGCTAGTTTCCCTGGCAAAGGTAACTACATTTGTGAGTTAATGACTTCTGTATATCAATGAATATATAATAACTTCCTTTTTTCATTCATCACAACTATTTGTGAGAGTGTACGAAACTCTAGTTCTTTCCTTTCGCTGATAGTTTTCAATTACCTGAACACTGTATACAAAAACCCATCCGATCTTTTCTTGGTGGGGATTTATGTTGTTTTATTTTGAGCTAGTATAATGTTGCTAGGAATATGCGGGGCTGGGATTTAGCTCAGTTGGTAGAGCGCTGTGCTGCAGTCTCTGACATCCCAAGTTCAATTCCCATCACCGCAAAAATGGGAGAAGGACCTGGCAATCCACGCCCAAGGCAATCCCGAAACAGTCAGCCATTGAAAACCCTATGAGGGTCACTATGAGTCGGATAACGACTCGACAGCACCTAACAACAACAAGGAATATGCCTTCTCCTATATATCTTTAAGAGTTCCTTTTAAAACATAAACACAACTTAATTAACTGAAACACAAGAATAAGCAGTTTCAACTTTATTATTGCTGTTTTCCGAAACGGTGATATAGTAACACTCATATTTTCAAAGAGCCCATCACTCTGAATCCTTGCCAACATTTGGCATTCTTTCAAAGTTTGGCCTAGGTAAATACATGAAATGACATGTCATCATGAGTTTAACATTAGTATCTTTGATTATTAGTGATATTGAGTAGGTCTTCATAGATGTATGTCATCATGAGTTTAACATTAATATCTTTGACTATTAGTGATATTGAGTAGGTCATCATAGATGTATTGATTACCTGAGTTCCTTTTCTATGAATGGCTTATTCTAATTTTTGTCCATTTTTCTACCATTGTTAGGTGCTGTAGAGTAGGGTTCAACTCATAGTGACCATAGGTACAACAGAATGAAACACTACCACCTATTGCACATGCACATGATCTTTTTATGCTTGAGCCCAATGCTGCAGTCACAGTATTTCTTCTCATTTTGAGTTGTACTACATCAGCAAAAGAGAACCCAGGGGCTTTCCTTCATTCCTATCATTAAAGCTGACTCTACTTTGAGGAGGCAATTCTTCTCCAGTCATTTCTTGAATGTCCTCCAGCCTGGGGGGCTCATTTTCCAGCACCATATTTGACAATGCTTCTCTGCTATTTATAGGGTTTTCAATGGCTAATTTTTGGGGGGAGTGGGCTGCTGCTCCTACTCCCCAGTCTGTCTTCATCTGCAAGCTCAGCTTCCTTGGACCTAAATGCTTAGAAGTCCTTATCACTTTCACAGCTCAGCTGAAACCTGTCCACCATGGTTGGCCCGGATGGTATCTGAAAGACTGGTGGCATAGCTTTCAGCATCACAACACACAGGACCCCAAAGTAAGCAAAGCAAACAGACACGTGGGAGCATGTTTATACTACCAGGATGTCATTTTCTGATTAAGATTACTTTATGTATATGTATTATGGGTAGTAATATACAGTAATATACACGATCATCTTATTTATGTTTAAGCCCATTGTTGCAGACACTGTCAATCCATCTGGTGGAGGGTTTTCCTCTTTTTCATTTGGAGACAGAAAAAATAGCAATTAAAGTCTGAGGAGGCCTGGGTATGAGGCTATGAGGACCCATGGAAACTAGAGTCAACCAGGAAATGCCTAGCTAAAGTCATGTGATTCAATGTTTAAAATGTATTGAGTTGCCCAAGTAAAAGAAATATTCATGTACCCACTGCTTTCAGCTTGAGACCTCTGGTCATCTCAATACATGCTACACAGTGGCAGGCTGTCCCTCACCACACAAGAAATGCAGAACTTAAATGTTTTTTAAAGCATATTTTCTCATGAAATTGCTCTTTAACAATAAACTACAATAATAAAATTTTTGCAATAATCAAATTTTTTCCCACCAGAAGTACTGTTATGCTACACTGTGGCCTTGACTAAGATGGTTAAGATCAATATCTGCATCTATAAGTGAGACTATTAAAAATATTTGCTTCATATTCTCAAATCTAATCTGCACTCCTTTAAAAGTTTTAGAGGGATACAAAAAATCGATGCCAATTTAGAACTGTGTGGAGATTACATTCAGCATGAGTCCAATCCGCACACAATTCTAATCGGCACCTCATTTTTGCAGCCTTCTAAAACTGTTGAAAGCAAATCTAACTGCATGTGGTTTTAATCTGTGTCTGATTTTATAGCCATCTAAAACTGTTGAAAGGGTGCAGATTTGATTCTAGAATATAAGGTACTTCTGTGCAAGATACAACACTTTAGTCATGCTATGTCTCCTGGAGGTAGAACTTCTAGGCTCAGCATATCTTTAGACGAAAAATGAAACAAGAAAATCCTCAAAGTTTATAATATGTTTCTGTAATTACAGGTGCAGTCAGAAAAATTTGAGTCTTTAGAATTAATTTTAAAAATAAAAGATATCAAATCTTGAGTGAAACAAGTTGTCCCTTCAAGACAACTTAATCAGTGTTTTATGGGAAAATAATCTCTCCATAGAACTCTGACCCAAATCTTCATCTATTAAAACCTTTCAGTAGTATTAGTCATAAGGCTCCACAAACCTTGTAAGTGGATAAAAGTGTAGCCAAAAGTGATATAATAGTGGCATAATGGGAAAAGCCAATGCTCTATTACTCTGTACCCCACCATCATTTACCAATAAAGGGAGAAAAAAAAAGTAGTAGACTGATAAGATTGAAAAAAAAAAAGCTTGTAGTAATATCTGTCAAGAGTATCTGGGTATGTTTACATACATGTGCAAATGCAATATAACTACCTGTACTAACCATGCTGAACCGAAAATAATGTGTACAGACTTGCCAAGAGAATTAGGTATAAAAGTCATCCTACAGGCTTTTCAAAATTACTTGGAGCTTGTCCAAGAAAGCCTTACTGTTGTTTTGATTCCCCCCCACTATGTATTGGATTAGTATTGGAAAAGAAATGATATATTTATTTTACATTATGTATGAGTACATAACAAACATCTTTCAATTGTTTATAGTGACCATCTCTCAAGACAGAAAGTGAGAAGCATTAGAGAATTCAGGGATCCTGCCGCACTCCCACAAGCAGAAGCAGCCTGACATCAGTTCAACCAGTTCAACCAAACATGACTGCAAGACCAACAAACTGAGGAAGGACGAAGACAAGGTTAGGTGGGAAGGATCCCTTTCTGGATCGCCAAATACATACTCAAACAGCTTCCTTGGACCTAAATGCTTAGAAGTCCTTATCACTTTCACAGCTCAGTAAATGAGGCCTGAGGCAACTAGGAAGAGATCTCTTAACAAAAGGGATTGGTAATCAGTTTAGTTCTGCCTATGTCCATGAACAATTAACTGCTATAGAAACTGCCCTACGGACTGATTCTGAAGAGTAAGACACAAATGAGAACAGCCCAGCATATTGTTGGAGAAAGAGCCTGGAAATCATGCTGAGGTGAGGATATGAAGAGGGCTTCTGGTGAGGCTGAGCGGGTTAGAACTCGTGGGGTAGAGTGGAAGAGGGGAGACCTGTCCTAAGAGATAGTTCTGGAGGTCTAGAGAGGAATACTCACATCTCGTCTGAAATACTCGTCTGAGTACAAGTGAAAGGAAATAAGCCTACAGCATGGGAAAGTACCACCAAAAAGTGGTAGAATGAACAATTTTAAGAGCTCACACAGCCTGAGTGGACAGACTTTGTAACACAACAGGCACAGAGTAGTCTGAAGATGATTAATAATGCCTTAATAATGAAACTCAGTAAGTCCCAGAGTGAAGGCTGCTCTGTATCCATGATAACAAGAGATAAAGGCAAGCTTCTAAATAAGTGGTCCCCAACCTTTCTGGCACCAGGACCTGGTTTTGGTGAAGACAATTTTCTTACGGATCAGAGGCACAATTTAAGTGATAATGCAAGCAATGGGGTTGTTGTACCAGAAGAAAATATAACATTTTTTAAAGAAACACAATTAAACCCAAGACCCAAAGAATGAAAAATGTATACTGTCTGGCATTCAAATAAAAATAACTAGGAATGCAGAGAAAAAGGAAGTATGAGCTATATGATGATGTTGTTGTTGTTAGGTGCCGTAGAGTCAGGATCCGACACATAACAACCCTATGTACAAAAGGCGAAATACTGTTGTCAGTGCTTCTCTGCTGTTCATAGGGTTTTCAATGGTGAATTGATTTTTGGGAGTGGGTTCCTGGGTCCTTCTCCCATGACCTATATAGTATCCATTAATAAAGGAAACATTAATCAATGTGAACGTCTCAGAAATGGCAGAGGAAAAGATTTGAAGGCAAGGACCTGAAAACAGCTAATATAATTAGTGTACTCAAGGATATTAGGAAAAGCATAAGTCTGATGAGGAGAGAAATGGTGGACAGAAAATAGATTCCAGTTACAGTGCCAGAGGTAAGAAACAGCATATATGAAAGGAAAACTTCTGAAATGTAGCAAATTTGGAGAATAAAAATTACTAAAACAAAACACCCAGAGGACAAAAAGTAGTGAGACAAAAATTTAAACAGAGCCTCAGGAAACCTTTGGAATACTATTAAGACATCTAAGACCCAGGAAACAAGCTCCTGAAGGACGAATGGATGCTTTAAGAAATAATGGCTGGCATTTTTCCAAAATTGATACATAACATCAACTTGTAACTCTTAGGACCTCAACAAACACCCAGTAAGAAAAACATAAGAGAACCATCATGAGGTACCTTATAGTAAAATTGCTGAAAGCCAGAGACAAAGAGAAAAAAATCTTGAAAGCATCCAGAGTGGGCAAAACCGCATTAGGTACAGGGGAATAAAGTAAGAATGAAAATAGTCTTTTTGTCTGAAATCATGCCATGCAGGAAACAATGAGGCAGTATTTTTAAAATACTGAAAGAAAAAAAAATCTGCCAAAAAATTCTAAACCCACTGAACATAAATTGCTAAAGTTAAAGTAAAATACAGGCTGATAAGACATGAGAAAATTTCTTGCCAGCAGATATCACAGTAAAAGTAAAGAGTAAAACATTTCTACAGCCTCTCTAGGTCATACCCTATGGGAAAGGGCACGGCTCAGAGTCTGACTGGCTCCAAGCTTATCTGGCCCACCTTGAGGCCTGAGGTGTGCTCAGGACCCTTGTGTGACTTGCTGTGGCACACCCAGCTTGAGTTCATGAGGTCTGAGACTGCATGGCTAAAGTGGTCCCTAATGGCTTGCCATAGGCACACCCAGCTTGAGCCTTGAGACTCTACCCATGAGGCCTAGCCCATGTGGTGAGGCAAGATGGCCCCTGACCAGTGCAGCCAGGGTGTTTCCCTCCTCAAATTTCAGGACACATCTCATCACCTGATTTCACCCCATTGGCTAATCCAAAACATCATCTTGATATCACAAGTTCTGATTGACTGCCCCAGAGACTTATAAGAGTGGCGCACAGGCGCAGTGCTCAAGTTGGAGAGCAGGAACAGAACTTGCTGTTTGGATTAAGCCGAGAGATAACATCTATCCAGCTCCCAGAGTGAGGATACTTCCTAATACTCAAGCGAAGCGGGTTAGCTGAGCGTGAGGTTTCAGTTCCTGGCCAGAAGAGAGCCCCACATGTTTAAAGGAAAAATATTAGCAATGTACTACTGTGAGTTTTTATTACACAGAATTAAAAGGAATGACAATAGCACCAAGGTCAAGAAGAGACAAATGGAAGCAACCTAATGTAAAGGATCTCAAACAACACAAACTGGTATAATTTAAAGGAAGACTTACAAGTGAAAGCGAATACTACAGCAATTAAGAAAAGATGTACAGCTAATTTATCAATAGTTGGAGAAAACCACACACCTCCACACAAATGCTAAACAGGAAGGGGAAAAAAAAGGAAAAAAGAACAGATGTAGTAAATAAATAAATAGCAAGATGCCAAATTCAAAGTCAACTATATCATAGGATGATTAGAAATATAAGCGATTTCAACACTAATTTTTTAAAAAAGATTGTCAGTTGGGATAAAAAGCAAGACCCACCAATATACCATATAAGAGAAAATATTTTTTGAAGATAAAATCATAGAGTAACAATAAAAAGATGGAGAAAAATGTTGGATAGCATGTGAAAATGAAAAAGAAGCTCAACTGGCTATTTTCATTTCAGTCAAAGTAACCTTCAAACTAAGGAATGTGACTAGGGATGAGAAGGCTCATTTCATGACAAAAAGGTCAATTCACCAAAAGGACATAACATATGTAGCTGGCAAGAATGCAAAATCGCAAAAACAGCTTGCAAGTTTCTCATGAAGTTAAACATATACTTAGCATTATGGCCTAGCAATCTCACTCCTCCACTGTTAGCTAACTTCTGAAAAGAAACACAAACTTGTGTATGTATACAGAGACTTGTATGTAGTTGTTCATACCAGCTTTACTTACAATAGTCAAAATCTGCGAACAACCCAAATGTCTACTTGATAAATGGATAAACTTTGGTCTGTCCAAACAATAGAAGACTATAAAGCAGTAAAAAGACACAAACTACTAGTTCACACAATACACATAATTATAGATGAATCTGTAAAGAATAATACTATAAG
Source organism: Pedetes capensis (assembly GCA_007922755.1). Taxonomy (NCBI): domain Eukaryota; kingdom Metazoa; phylum Chordata; class Mammalia; order Rodentia; family Pedetidae; genus Pedetes; species Pedetes capensis. The sequence goes on along the minus strand of VMDO01002884.1, from coordinate 130,671 downwards.
AAATCATGTCCAAAATATTACTTATGATTTCATTGATTACAATTCTAGAAAAGGCAAAAGTATACTACCTAAAGACAGAAACGTGAATGTCACAGGCTGGGAGTCAGAGAAGGAATTAACTGCATAAGTAGAACAGATTTTTTTTTTCTCCATAAATGGAAATGCTATTTATCTGAATTGTGGTGGTGGTTATGAGACTATGTATTTTTCAAAATTCAAACTACCCCCTTTATATTGGTGAATTTCAGTTTATATAAATTATTACTAGAAATTATGTACTTTCCTGTATTGGAAAAGCTTAATTATCTGCCTACACTAAAGTGATTTGGAAACCATAGAAAATTAGAATGGGGTTGGCCAGCAAGAGCTTGAGAAATTAAGGCAGGCTGGAACATCCAGAGTCTTCTCAATATTCCCTTCAAAAACAGAGGTGTAGCCTGTCATGGTGGTGCACGCCTGTAATCTCAGCGATTTGGGATGCGGAGTCAGGGGGAACACAAGTTCAAGGCCAGAGGCAGCCTGCATAATTTAGTGAGATCCTGTCTTAAAAAGTTAAAAAATGGGCTGAGCACTTGCAAACTATGCACAAGGCCCTGGGTTCAGCCCCCTCCCCCACTGCACACTGCAAATGAATGAATAAATAAATAAATAAATAAATAAATAAATAAGAAGAAATAATAATCCCCCAAACAGAGGTGAAAATTCCTCCAGGGATAATGCAAACCACAGGAATTAAGCCTGGAAACTGAGGCCCAACCGGCCCTGTCTTACCTCATCCATGTATTTTTACCTCTGGTTTGAGGCAAAAGTAGAAACAGAAATAGAGCAGAGGCAAGTCCCTTTGTAAAACAGGCACAACTTCTTAAGTTGCTAAAAATACAGAGGCCTTGTGACATTTAAAATTGCCCTAACCAACCAGAAGTTCTGAAAGTCGTTAACCAAGGAAGGCTTTAAAGGGGCTGTACTGGTGGGAAAATGTCCAGCCAAGTACAAAGGTCTGTGGCAGCTCAGCTGCTAAGCAATCCTCAGGGTTTGTACCTAGATTCATATGCAGTCGCCACTTGGGGAGCAGAGTTTCCAGCAGCAGATTCCCCTCCAACAATCCTTAGGGGAGGCACAGGGAAATGGCGGACAGAGAAAATTTTATCAGTAGGCAAAAACCTGAGAACACTTTGAGATCAGTTAACCCATTAAGTCAATCCATTGTCAGGAAGTGAGTCAATGAAAAGATGCTTACTCGGGTTAACTCTGCTATCCTTGTCTAGCGAGGGGTAGTACACACACTTTGAATCAGTAGGAGCTCTTCTGCTTCCTTTTGAGGGGGCCTCGTTTTCTTTTTCTTTTTCCAAACAAAGTCTCACTATATAGCTCAAGTTGGCCTCAATCTTGCAATCCTCCTGTCTCTACTTCCCAAATTCTGGGATTACAGGTTTATAAGCACCATCCGGCCTTTATTGCCTTTTCTCTAATTAGCATTTTAAACTGTACTTATTCTGTTTTTGTTTTCGTTTTTTGCACCTCCAATACTTTATATGTAGTGAGTATATTAGATGTTGTTGTTGTTGTTGGGTGCCGTCGAGTCGGTATCCAACTCATAGCGACCCTCATAGGGTTTTCAATGGCTAACTATTTCGGGATTGCCTTGGGAGTGGATTGCCAGGCCCTTCTCCCGTTTTTGTGGTGCTGGGAATTGAACTCGGGTCCTCAGAGACTGCAGCGCAGCGCTCTACCCACTGAGCTAAATCCCAGCCCGAGTATATTAGATAGTTCTCTATATTTCGTTTAGGCTGGAGATTGAAGCCACATCCACAACTGAGTGGAGGAAATGGCCACAACCTATCAATTTTAGTGGAGATGGAAGTTATAGCTGGACATGGCATCATGTTGAAAAAGATGAATATATTTGTGGTTCCAAGGGGAAAATTATACTGTGTTAGGCCAACAAATTGTTCAAACTCAGTGTGTGGAGAAGGGTGCATATGTATGCTGGAAGAAAGGCATGGCATTTATTGGTAAGTCTATCAAGAACTCCTTTTCTCTGAGATGTGTATCTTATCTTTCTTGAGGGGACTTTACCCTTTACTGTTGCAACTGAGTGGGTGCTGTCAATCATAGTATTTCATCCCTTTAGTTGTACAAATCCCAATCCTGCCCTAGAATTTACAAAATTAAAAGTCAGGGAAGAGTTAGTATCTTCTTAGGTGTAGAAATTAAACACATGAATTATAATGTGGCTAATAGTCATGTACCCAGCCAGGCATAAAGAGCCTCACTTGAAATGATAAAACTAACACAAAAAATTGTGCAGATATAGAAATGGAGTGTGTGTCCTAGTGACAATCGTTCATCTTCAGATGTGTCCTTATTTTAAAAGCCAGTTTGGATTACTGTCACTTGAAAGTATACAAACTTGACACAATGTTGTTAGGGAGAATTAAGCAGCGCTAATACTTTAATGGGCTGGGATTTAGCTCAGTTGGTAGAGCGCTGCTCTGCAGTCTCTGAGGTCTCGAGTTTGATTCCCAGCACCGCAAAAATGGAAGAAGGACCTGGTAGTCCACTCCCAAGGCAATCCCGAAACAGTCAGACATTGAAAACCCTATGAGGGTCGCTATGAGTCGGATACCAACTCGAAGGCACCTAACAACAACAACAATACTTTAATAAAAAGTGCTCAGCCACAGATAGAAATGGCGGTACTATCCACCTCTTCACTCCCTGCCTTTGTCTAAAAGATGGATAGGGATGCTCCAGAGGTAAAGCCTACTAATTTATAGCACACATATCAGCTTATCTTAGCCTGTTCAACTATCTCAAATTGCTATTTCACTTCCTGCAAAAATTATTCTAATTATGTAAACATATTCCATTCCTCTCAAAATTCAAATACCATTATCTGTCGGAAGACAAGCATGTCTCATGCTATGCAGAAAAATCAGAACCCAATGGAAAGGATTCCTTCAATTTCCCGATATTAATTACACCATGCTCTCCCACATCTCATCTGCCCATCTCATCAAAGGCAAACCATTTCACATAAGCTTTGAATATGAATTCTCTCCCATTTCCCTTTGTCTCTGAGACCATACACAACCGATTAATCTATAAATTCAACCTTAACCTGTAACCACTAGAAGTGTAAACTCCATGAAAACAGGGATCTTTTCCATCCTGTTGTTGTTGTTGTTAGGTGCCGTCGAGTTGGTATCTGACTCATAGCGACCCTCATAGGGTTTTCAATGGCTGAGTGCCTCGGGATTGCCTTGGGAGTGGATTGCCAGGCCCTTCTCCCATTTTTGCGGTGCTGGGAATTGAACTCGGGGCCTCAGAGACTGCAGCGCAGCACTCTACCCACTGAGCTAAATCCCAGCCCTTTGCATCCTAGTCACTGGTATATTTTTGTGCCTAGCACATAGTAGTCAGTACTACTTGCACAAACCATGAATATATAACATAAAAAGTGAGATGCTGGGAAGTAAACAATCTGTGAAATGCTCTCCATTTCTACAGTTCTGTAATTCTCAGGCACCACCATGGGTCTCTGATTTAGGATTAGAGGCTTTCTCAAACCTAAGAATAGGTTCTCTAGATGAACACAATATAATTTTTCTTCATCCTTGACTTCATTTCAGATAAATTCACCTTAAAATTTAAGTCTAAAGGTGAAATAAATGAAAGAGAAAATGACAATAATGATGCTTACTTTTCTTTCCATCCATATCTGCATGGATTTTCCGAGCCAAGAATCCACTTTTGTACACAGCAGCATTTGGGTCGTGAGGGATGTCCAAAAATGGATTAGTTGTGCTCCCAATACGGCTGATGGTCTTTGGATGCGTTCCATTAGCCTTCTCATCAGTACCTTCTGACGGAGATTTTTTTTTCTCTTCATCATCTCTAAAACAGAAAAAACACAAAGATTGAGCCAAACACCTATGGCAATATTCAATAAACAAAATTATTTGCTGTTAGAAACAACCTTATTTTCTAATGGTCTGCTGGTATTGATAACAACCACCATGACAACAGTGACCACCTATTGAGTGTCTACTGTGTGCTAAATAATAATGGTCATGACAATCTTATAAGACTAATATTAGCATTCTGCACTACAGGGAGGGAAACAGACTCATTGCATTCAAACAAATAATAAAGGCCATAGATTTAGTATTTAAAGGAGAAAATGAAGGTATGATTATAAAACATCCAATGCTCTCTCCACCTACTACAGTGCCTTCATGTTTGTCTCCTTTCAAACAAGTGTGGACTCTTTGGCAGGAGTCATGATTTTGACTTTCTGTATTTCTGAAGGGCGTAGCATAGAGACAGCTATACAGAAAACAAATATAGATTGAGATCAATGAATAGTACTGAACTATATCTCTCATGGAACCAGGCTCATTCCTATAATCCAAACTCCAGGGAAAGCTGCCAGTGGATTAGGAACATGGCCCTTCCAACAGTGCTTTGGTATTTATAGATGCTACTTTCTCAACCACCATAAAAGTATGAGGCACACTATGTTGTTGTTGTTGTTGTTAGGTGCCATTGAGTTGGTGTCTGACTCATAGTGACCTTACGTACAGCAGGCAAAACAGTACTGTTAGTGCTTCTCCGTTATTCATAGGGCTTTCAATGGCTGATTGTTTTTTGGGAGTGGGCTGCCAGGTCCTTCTCCCAAGCCTACAGCACCTGGTATTCCCAGGTGGTCTCCCATCCAAGTACTAACCAGGCCTGACTCTGCTTAGCTTCCGAGATCTGATGGGATCGGACACCACATTGGTACAGCTGCAGGCGAGGCACACTATAAGCCACTGGTAACCCCTTAATTGCCTTGCCCACTTTTTGGAATCCCTATTCCTTTAAGCTCAGCAAATTTAAATCCGAAATTATAAACATTAAGCATGGAAGTGGCAGAAAATAGATGGTAGTATTTAGTTAATAAAGAGGAGGGAAGAGTCAAGTTAACAAGCTCTGATGGAAGGATAGAAAACAAAACACCATTATATGAACATGTCTTAGTTGTTTTAATTTCTAGAATCAAATCTTGTTTCTTTATCAAATCTGATTATTAAATCTTTTATTGAAGTTTCAACCAAAATCATCACCATCAAATATATTTTAAATAAATCACAAAATTAATCATCAAAAGTGTTTGATGATGGTGGCCAGAGAAAAATGACCTTTGTTCTCCACTCATATTTTACAAGTAATGTCAGGTATATTAAAGTAAAATTGGACTCTAAAATACCCATATTTTACTTTTATTTTGAAAGGATTTTAGATTTGCAAAGATAGGACATTGAATTTCCCATATGCCCAGCCTCTGTTGTTGGCATCTTATGTAACTACAGTAACATTTTCTACACTAAAAAACTAACAGAAGTAAGATACTATGGATTAAATTTGGGACTTTCAGATTTCACTAGCTTTTTTCATTGATTTACTTTTATATTCCAATTCTATTCCAGAATTATACCCATGATTCTATACTGCATTTAGATGAAATATAAATATCTCTTTAGTCTCTTCCAGTATGTAAGAGCTCTTCAGCCTTTCCTGACCTTGACACTTTGAAAAGTGCTGAATAGTTATTTTGCAGAATATCCTCAATTTAGGTTGGCCTGATGTTTTCTCATGACTAGACTGAGGTTGTGCATTTGGAGGGAAGGATACAACACAGGTGATGCACCCTTCTCAGAGCATCAGATCTCAGGCATATAGGTTTCATTCCTGGTGATATTAACCATAATTACTAGGTTAAGGTAATGTCTGACAGGTTACTGTACTGTAAAGTCATTTTCTTTTGTAAGTGTTTTGGGGAACATATTTTCTTAGCTATGCAAATATCTTGTTTCTTCTTTTCTTTTCCCCTCCAACATTAGCATTCATAAATGGATCTGGTCTATGAAAACTGTTGTAGCGATTTAGTGCTTCTTTCTTTAATATTCTTCTGTAAGTATAGATATAGGGATATTTATATGATTCTTTGGATCTCAATCCTGGGTAACTACTGATCTGTTTACTTTGCCTACAGTTTTGCATTTTCCAGTGGCATACAAATGGCCTCATCACTTTGAAAAATGCATTTAAAATTCATCTTTACTATTGTGTCAATCAATAATTTGTCTATTGAAAGGCATCTAGGGTAGTTTCTAGCTTCTATATGTTATTTTTATAATGAAAAATTCTTTTTGTTTGTCACCATCATGATAACAATATAGAAGTACAGTACTGTACATCTTTCATAGATTAGAATCCATCCAGAAGGGATAGTTCTATCCTCTAGATAGATTATTCTACTGTCACCATTAAGATTTATACTGTTATAGCTCAGGGCAAACATCATACCGAGTGGTGAAAAGTTGAAAGTTTTTCCTCCAAGATCAGGAAGAAGCCAGGAATGCCAACACTTACACTTCTACTCAACACAGCATGGGAAGTCCTAACTAGAGCAATTAGGCAATATGAAATAAAAGGTATTCATATAGGACAAGTAGTAGTAAAACAGTGTCTGTTTGCTGATATGATCTCATATACAGAAAACTCTAAGGACTTCATTAAAAAAACTTAGAACTGATGAATTCTTAGAACTGATGAAATTCTAGGTTTCAAAAAGCAACAAAAGTATCACTGGTGTTTCTATACAATAACAACAAATTATCCAAAAAAATTAAGAAAACAATCCTATTTACAATAGCATCCTAATACCACCCCCAAAAACAATAAAAAAATTTCAGAGTAAATTTAGCTACAGAAATAAAAGATCTGTACACTGATAAATGAAATTAAAGAAGGCACACGTAAATGGAAAGATATGCTGTACTCATGGATTGGGCAAGTCCATATTATTCTAATGTCCATACTACCTAAAGTGAGTTACAGAGTCAATGCAATCCCCATCAGTATTTCAAAGGATTATTCACAGAAATAGAAAAATAACCCTAAAATTCTTATGGAACCAGAAAAGATCCTCAACAGCCAAAGCAATCCAGAGCAAAAAGAGCAAGTCATCGGCATTATACTGTCTGATTTGAGAAGATAGCCATCTCTGGGGAATTGGTTCTAGGGCTCCTTGTGGACATCAAAATACGCAGATGCTCAGGTCCCATATATATAATGGAATAGCATTAACATATAACCAACATACACCCTCCAGTATACTTTATCTCCAGATTGCTTATAAAAATACAATGTAAATGATGTATAAACAGTTGTCATGCTGTATTGTTTAGGGAACAATGACGAGAAATAGAAGTCCATATGTGTCCAATATGTGTGCCATTCCTTTTGTAATGTTCAGTCTGTAGCTTCTTGAATCCACAGATGCAGAAACCACAGATATGGATATGGGTCAACTATACATTATAAAGGTATTATAATCAAAACACGGTACTGGTAATAAAATCAAACACAGCAACCAATGGAATAGGATAAAAAGCCCAGAAATAAGTCCAAGTATTTATAGTCAATTGTTTTTTTTTTTTTATACAAGTGCCAAGAACACATACTGGGGAATGGACAGTCTCTATTAAAAAATTATGCTGGGATAATTGAATGTTCACATGCAAAAGAATGACACTGGACCCTTATCTCACACCATAAACAAAAACCAATTCAAAATGGATAAAAGACCTGAAACTGAAAAGCTAGTAGAAGAAAACATAGGGGGAAAGCTTCACAAAATTGTTCTGGCCAATGGTTTCTTGGATAGGACTCCCAAGCATACGCTGCAAAAGCAAAAACAGAAAGATGGGGTTCTAGCAAACTACAAAGCTTCTGCATAGCAAACAAGAGAGTAGAAATACAGCCCTCGGAATGTGGAAAAATATTTGCAAACCTCATATCTAATAAGGGGATAGCATCAAATATATATGAGACCCAAATAACAGCAAGAAAACAATCTAATTAAAAAAATGGGCAAAGAATATGTCTTAAAAGAGATACAAACAGCCGATACATAAAAATAATTTCAACATCTGTAATCATCAGAGAAATGCAAATTAAAGCCATGATGGGATGTCATCCTACATCTGTTAGAATGGCAATTACTAGAAATGCAAATGATAAATGTTGGTGGTAGTGTGCAGAAAAGAGAACCTTACACACTGCTGGGGGGAATGTAAATCAGCACAACCATTACGAAAAACTGAATGGAGACAAACTATCTGAAAAATTGAAAATAGAATTACCATATGATCTAGCTGTAACAGTTCTGACCTACAGTTGTACCACTGTGGCATCTGATCCTGTCTGATCTCAGGAGTTAAGCAGTGTCGGGCCTGGTTAGTACTTGGATCAGAGACTTCCTGGGAACACCAGATGCTGTAGACTTGGGAGAAGGACCCGGCAACCCATTCCCAAAAAATCAATCAACAATTGAAAATTCTATGAATAGCAGAGACGCACTGACAATAGTGTTTCATCTGTTGTATATATAGTCGCTATGAGTTGGACACTGACTTGATGGCACGTAACACTTTGGGGTATGTATTAGAAAGCATCAAAATTGGTATATTGAAGAGAACCACACTTTCATTCCACATTTCAGCATTATTCACAACAGCCCCACTGAGCAAGTAATCTAAATGTCCATCAGTGGATGAACAGATTTTTAAAAATGTGGCATACACAGTAGTTCATCTATATTTGCCCCTTCATCTTCTAAGGTTTCAATCACATGCAGACCAATCATGTTCCGAACCATAGCCACATCACCACAAGAAAAAGAACGGGATCTAAGATACTATGAGAGAGACAGAGAGAGAGACTGAATTTACATAATTTTTGTTGTAGTATATTGTCATAATTGATATATTTTGTTAGTTATTAATCTCTTACTGTACTTAATTTATAAATTAAATTTTACCAAAGTTATGAATGTATAGGAAAAACCAGTACAAATAGGGTTTACTACTATCTGTAGTGTTAGATACCCACTGGAAGTCTTACAAGATATCTTCTGCAGGTAATGGGGAGACTCTGAAAACAATAGAAATTATGTATATGTGTGTGTATATATATATGTGTGTGTGTGTGTGTATATATGTGTGTGTGTGTATATATATATAAATATTTGTTGTTGTTAGGTGCCATCGTGTCAGGTCCAACTCACAGGGACCCTCATAGGGTTTTCAATGGCTGATTGTTTCAAGATTACTTCAGGAGTGGATTTCCATGTCCTCCCATTTTTGCAGTGCTGGGATTGAACCTAGGTCCTCAAAGAGTGTGGAGCAGCACTCTACCAAGTGTGAACAGAATCCCAGCCATATATATACATACACACACATACACACATATCCACATATATCCATATATATATATATATATATATATATATATCCCTTACGTATACGTACATATATAAATATCTCTTTACTAAATGGGGGGACTCTGTCACCCGTGCCATTTTGGATGGACTCCACAGACATTAGGCTAAGTGAAAAAACCCAGAAGCAGAAGGACAAATACTGTATGATCTAATTTACATGTGAAAAGTTGGTCTCATAGAAAAAGAATAGAAAGGTCAATATCGGAGGCTAGAGGAAGAGAGGGAGAGATGAGAGAGGGAAGCTGTTGATCCTATGGTACAAAGTTTCAGATTGGAGGAATGTTTTTGTACTGTACTACATTGCATGGTGATCTCAATGAATAATAATGTGTTGCATATTTCAGAATTTCTAAGAGTAGATTTTAACTTGGTGAGGTGTTGGATATACTAATTAGCTTGACTGACTCTTTCCATAATGTATATACACATCAAAATATCACACTATTCCCTCTAAGTAAACACAATTATTATTTGTCAAATAAAATGAAAAAATAGGTACAAAGGAAAGATTCAGTAATGTTATGATATAAACTTAGATTCACTTAAGAAATCAAAGATAATCCTTTGCCTTGAAAGAATTGTAGCTGGGGGCAGTAGCACAATCCCAGTGCCTCAGGAGGCGGAGGCAAGAGGATTACAAAGGAGGTCAGAAGCAGCCTGTGCAACTTAGTGATGCCCTCTCTCAAGATAAAAATTTTTTAAAAAGGGAGTAGGCACAAGAAGTGCAGCTCATGTTTGTAAAGTATATGAGTCCTGTGTTAGCCCCCAGTACTGCAAAAAACAAAAACAAAAACAAAGAATTTCAAGTTCACATTCAAATCTTGCTTATAGATAATTATCACATTCTGTGCTATAAATAATCTTTATGTCAGTGCAACTAATAATACAAAATACTTTTTTGTATGACCAACCTAAAATCCACTTGCTTGGAAATAAAGGTATTATCTTGTAAGTTTACCTATTATAAACTGCTTATAAAAATTAGGTGCTTATTTTTATTTCTGCACTGCCTTACATTATACTTAGTAATCACAAGAAACATACATTTTGATGTTGCTTTAAGTCAAATATTTTCATATAGACTACATTTATAAAAGAAGGCATTTGAAACACATGTTTTTTTCCAAAGTAATTCTGATTGCTTTATAAATTAGTAAAATAAAAGCAAAAATAAGAGGGCATTTTGTGGATTTTTATTCATTTTCCATAAAGTGGTAGTCTACATTGATCACACTGAAAGTATTATCTTCTCATTTCAAAAGAGAAAAACAGGGCACAGATTAAACAACAATTATTAAACTGTTATTTGTTCGAATTTAAGACTTAGTGTTAAACTGGCATCAATATTGGGGGATTACCGATAATTTAGCAAGCCTGGAGCTGTCAGTGAAAAAAAACTACAATGATTATCCTAGGATATAATAATTAAGCATCAAGATCCAAAAGAAATTATTATGATAGTCATTGTTTCCAAGCTTGTTTTTTAAGCAGATTAATACATTTCTTGGAAGAAATAAATTAAGTAAAATCTTAGTATATGAATAAGGCATAATTTTGTAAAATCTAATGGATATTTATTATAAAGCACATCAATTAAAGGGGAGGAACATTTTGTACAAACACACATCTTAGAAATCATGGAGTGGGTGTAACTATAGCAGTTGGCCTCAGAATTTAATTTTGTATTTTGCATAGGTACAAAGAAATTCCAATACAAAAGAAATAGCTGCAAATGACAAAATTTTTTATTTGTTGCCGTTGTTCTTTGTATGTTTGCTCTCTTTAGGACTGGGAAGTTATGCAGGGCTTCACACATGCTAGGCAAGTTCTCTACCAGTGAGCTGCACCCCTAAGTCCTTATTTATTTTGAGATAGGGTATCACTAAGTTGTGCAGGCTGTTTCTGGCCTCCAATTTGTGATCCTCTTGCCTCAGCCTCTGGAGTTGCTGGGATTACAGGCTTCTGCTACCACTCCAGGCCTGTTGCACTCTTAAACAGTATAGTGAGATGACAATAAAAATTTACTCTAAGGTCTATACCAGAGATCAATATATCTATGTATACATCTGTAAAGACTTTATCATTGTTGTTAGGTGACATTGAGTCAGGTCCGGCTCATAGTGACCCTATGTACAACAGAAACACTATCGGACACCATACCACGCCTGGCACTCTGTCAGCACTTCTCTGCTATTCATAGGGTTTTTGATGGCTGATTGTTTTGGGAATGGGCTGCCAAGTCCTTCTCCCAAGTGGTCTTCCATCCAAGGACTATCCAGGCCTGACTCTGCTCAGCTTCCAAGATCAGATGGGAATGGACGCCAGGATGGTATGGTTGTAGATGTGCAAAGACTTAATAAATATAAAATATTTTCTATTTTTAAGTGGAAAATACATATTTAGAAATGAACATAGTGTCAAAAGGCTGTAGAAAACCCTAAGGCACTAAGAACAGTCCTATGATTTCAGTAAATATGCCCTCAATTTGAACAGCACTGTATGGTAGAGTTGGCACCAAAGGTAGATGCTGCTTAATGTAAATATCCATTCCTAAAAACCAGATATTGGGGCACAAAATGCTATGTGAGGATCTAGTGCTTAGTACTGGAATGGGAAAAAGATACAGAATATTCTTTATGAACCCCAAGTAATTTCCTATAAAGCAACTAAAGCACATAAAAAATGGTTATATAGAGACAAAAATCACATAAGATATATGATGCTTAAAATATTACTTCCATATTACTTCCACTAAATATTTATGTTTTTAACAAATCCACTAAATATTTATGTTTTTAACAAATATTACTTCCATATTACTTCCACTAAATATTTATGTTTTTAACAAATCCTTTGCCTGCTGTAATAAAGCTCCTCATGGTACTAGCATTATCCTAGCCCAACAAAATTCTTTATTAACTCTGAGTACACTTTTAGAAATGACTACATATGCTGGGCACAATGGCACACACCTAGAATCCCAGAGACTCAAGAGGCACAGGAGGCAGGAAGATTCCAAATTCAAGGCCAGACTCAGCGAGACCTTGTCTCAAGACAAAAAAGGCGGGGGCCTGGGAGTGCAGTTCAGTAGTACAGCACTAAGAAGCTATGCGCAAGGTGGGTTCAGCCCCTTAGTCCCAAAAGATGAATCAATAAAATAAAATAAAATGATTATACAAGGTTAATGTTCTAATGATTGCATTTGTAAGTCATCTGAGCCTTTCCCACCACATTGTCTTGTTTAAAATACTGTGTTGAGCTTTGGGGGCCATAAATACAAATTTTCTTCATATGCCATCAGCCAAAAGAAGTTTATGGTGTTACACCCTCCATTGTGGTAACCAGAAGCTATATATGGCTAATGAGAACTTGAAATGTGGCAAGTCAAACTGAACATCTAATCTCTAAGAACTTAGTAAAAAAGTAAAGTATTTCAATAATTATAATGACTACATATTAGAATAATGCTATGGATAAACAGAATCAAATAAAAATACGTTTAACATTAATTTCAACTGTTTTCTGCTTTTTTTCTCTTTTATAACATGGCTATTAAATTTTTTTAAGTTACATATGTGGCATGCATTACATTTCCTTTTGGGAAGGGTTGTTGTTATGGAGGTGAGTATATACTGATATTTGAATATTAAAAATGAAAAGGCATTCTATGAGAAAAACAGTCAGTGGAAGAGTGTGCAACAGAGTATATAACACTAAAATCCTGACAAGTGAAGGTCCACAATATTCGATGATGCAAAACAAACATTCTTGGTCTTGTGAAGGTTAATGAGTGACTTTGTCAGGTTCTGAAGGTAAAACTCTATCCTGCTCCCAGATATAGGCAGGAACTATGTGTTTGTGGCTGTCCTTTGCTCTTTAATGTACAGTATATGGATCTGCACTGGCTGAGATCCCCTAGGACAGAAGTGATAGAAGTTGTACTGGGAGAGCTTTCCCCCACCTCCACTCCACTGCTATGATTCCCTCCCTTTCCCCCTAATATCTCCTCATTTCAGAGAAGACCCTAAACCAACCCATATTTGAGACAGGGAATTGACAAATGAGCCAAACATCTTATACCTGGATTCACTTTATTCCTAATTGCATCATTACAAGGTTGTATTTATTTATTTTTTAATAGACATCATAAATGTCAGTGCCTCCATATAAAGGTTGTTTCAACTGTGCATTTGTTGTTGTTAGGTGCCATCGAGTTGGTATCCAATGCCTACACACAACAGGTGAAACACTACTGTCAGTGCTTCTCTGCTATTAATAGGGTTTTCAATGGTGGATTGGTTTTTTGGGAGTGGGTTGCCAGGTCCTTCTCCCAACTGTGCATAGGAACAGGCATAAATCAATACAATATTAGTAACAAAAAACTCTAAAGTTCACTCATTTCTATAGTAAATAGCCTACTTAACTAGGACTTTCCCTGAACAATGGAAGCACTTCCAAGATGATATAAATGACCCTGTTAAAGGAAAGTGGAGGAGACACATGGAGCTCTGTGCTTTGCTTGGAAAAAGAATGATTTATATATGAGTATTTTATATATTTTTAAAGACTCCTAGGAATATTCTCCACTGAAATTCCAGTCATCCCAACACCTTACAACCTAAGAAATTCTTGAACGCATTCTTCACACCAATCTACCTTATCAGTAATGAACTGCATGACTGACCAGTAGTCTGAGTCCCTTACTACTGGTTATGCCATTCATTTTAATAACAACAAACGTTCTGGTGCAAATAAACATGTTACTTCTGTGTTCTTTCTAAAAGGCAACAATAAACCATGAATTTCCTAAGTTCTATACTACTTATGACTGATAATCTTATTTTTAACAAAAATTTCAAAAATATATAATAAAAATCCACTGGAAACTTATTGTACACTGGATTCACATGTACACACACACACACACACACACACACACACTCATCATCATCATCACAAGTATCTCCTAAAATTTATAAAACCTCACGATTATAGCAACAGTGCCATATTAGAATAAGGATGTATTCCCTTTGCTTTTATATTCTGGAAGAGTTAATAAGAACTGGTAAAATTTCTTCCTTAAATAACTGGCAGAATCCATCAGTAAAACCTTCTGGGTGTGATGCTGGTCAAGAATGTTATTAATTACTGATTCAATTGGTTTAACAGATAGATGTATAGTGAAATTTTCTCTCTCTCTGTGTGTGTGTGTGTGTGTGTGTGTTGGCTGACTACCATTTGAGAAATGGTGTCATTTCTTCTTGGTTATTGGTTATCAAATCTGTGGGCATACAGATGTTTGTAGTATCTATTTACTATCAATTTAACATCATGGGATTTGTAGTTGTATCTCCCCCACCCCCTTTTTATATTGATATTAGTAATTTAGGTCTTGAATCCTTTTTGTTAACATGGCTAGATTTTATCAATTTTATTGATCTTTTCAAAGAAATAGCTTTTGGTTATGTTGGTTAACTCTATTAATTTCCTTTTTTCAATTTCATTGATCTCTGCCCTAATTTTTATTTCTTCTCTCCTGCTTTCTTGGGATTTAAATTGCTCTTCTTTATGTAATTTCTAAATGTAGAAACACATATTATTGGTTTGAGATCCTTCTCATTGCTAATATATGCATTAAAAGCTACAAAATTAAGCACTATTTTCACTGCATAACACAAATTACGATAAGCTGCATTTTCATTTTCTCTTAAATCAAAATAACTTTAAATTTCTCTTCAGTGTTCTTTCACCCATGTGTCATTTAAAAGTATACTGGTTAAGCTCCAAGTATTTGGGAGATTTCCAAGCTTTCTTTCTGTTGTTGATTTCTAACTTAACTCCACTGGGGTGTGAGCACATGCATTGCATTCTTTTTCTTTTTTAAATTTGTTAAAGTGCATTTCATGGCCCAGAATGTGACATATTTTGGTGAATATTCCATGTAACCTTGCGAAGGGTATATATACTGTTATTATTGGATGAAGTTGTCTATTGATGTTGAATATGTCCAGTTGATTGATGATGTTGTTGAATTTAACGTTCTTATTGACTTTTTGCCTGTTGGATGTGCCAATTTCTTAGAGAGGATGTTTGAAGTCTTACCAGCTTTTGCCTTATGTTTTGACACTACTGTTAGACTCATGCACAATAAGGATTGTATGTTTCCTTGGAGAACTCACTCCTTTGTTATTGTCTAATGTGCCTCCTTATCCCTGATGCTGTTCCTTGATTTGAACTCTGTGGTGGATGTTATTACTTAACTGGTGATATGCTGTAACTGGAACAAAACCAGTAACACTGGGTCACTAAGACCCATGTATGTATTTCTTTTTGTTGCAAATGGCTTGATGTTTTAGTTTAAATTTATCTTAAAATATTTCCTGTTTTGGTTTCAAATATATATATTTATTAACATTTTATAAACAGAATTAGTATGTATGAGGTGAATGTAAATAACCTGTTCAGATCTATTAGCCCCATAATGTCACTAGTTAAGTGTTATATGTTGTTGCTGTTAGGTGCCCTTGAGTTGGGTCCGACTCAGAGCAACCCCGTGTACAACAGAACAAAACACTCCCTGATTCTGTGCCAGGCACACAATTTTTTTTTATGTTGAAGTCCATTGTTGCAGACACTGTGTCAATCCATCCATTTGAGATCTTCCTTATTTTCACTGATCTGCCACTCTCCCAAACACAATGTCCTTCTGCAGGGATTGGTCCCTCCTGACAACATGACCAAAACACTTACAATGCAGTCTAGCCATCCTTTCTTCCAAGGAGCACTCTGGTTGCACTTCTTCTAGGACAGATCTGTTGGTTCTTTTGACAATCCATGGTATATTCAATATCTGTTGAAATGTCTCTATTGGTATTCTATCAATTCCTAGAGCCTTGTGTTTTGCCAATTCCTTCAAGGCAGCTTCTACTTCATTCTTCAGTCCCATTAGTTCCTGATCATATGGAACCTCTTGAAGTGGTTGGTCATCTATCTATTCTTTTTGGTATAATGATTCTTTGTACTCCTTCCATCTTCTTTTGATGTTTCCTGTATCGTTTAATATTTTCCTTCTAGAATCCGTCACTATTGTCCCTTGAGGCTTGAATGTTGTCTTCAATTTCTTAATCTTGAGAAAAACAGAGCTGGCACTATATCTGACAGTGTTTCTCTGCCATTCATAGGGTCTTCAACGGCTAATTGTTTTGGTAGTGGTCTGCCAGGTCTGGCTCCCTACTCTTAGTCCTGAAGCTCAGCTGAAACCTGTCCACCATGGATGACTCCATTGGTATCTGTAATATCAGTAGCATAGCTTTCAGGATCACAGCAACACACAAGCCCCCACAGTCTGGCAAACTGACAGACATGTAGGGATTTTTCTCAAGTGCTATATAGCTACTTCCATTTTCTTTTCATTGTTGTTGTTGTTGTTAGGTGCCATTGAGTCAGTATCCAACTCCTAGTGACCCTACATACAACAGGGGAAGCACTATCTTCAGTGCTTCTCTGCTATTCATAGGGTTTTCAATGACTGTTTTTTGGGAGTGGGTTGCCAGGTCCTTCTCTTAAACCTACAGCACCTGGTGTTCCCAGGCAATCTCCTGTCCAAGTACTAACCAGTTTCGACTCTACTTAGCTTCCAAGATCTGATGGGATCGGATCCCACAGGGCTACAGCTGCAGGCTTTCTTTTCATTAGTGTTAGCATAATATGTCTTACTCTGTTTCCTTTTAATGTATATATGTATTTATATCTAAAGTAGGCTTCTTTGAGCCAACATCTACTTGGTTCTTGATTCTCCTTTGCAGTTTGAATGATATGCTCAGGTGTATTTGTATTTGCTTTTCCCACATTCCCTCTACTTGAATATTTCTGATCTACCTGGATCTGTGGCTTGTTGTCCAACTTTTATAGGAAATTTTCAGCCATTATTGCTTCAAACATTTCTTCTTTTCCATTCTCTCTTGCTGTTCCTTCATGTTCCCAGTGTGTTACACCTTCTGCAGCTGTCCCATAGTGCTTGGATATTCTCATACTCTTCTAAGTTTTTGGTCTCTCGATTCTTTGTTCTTCCATTTTGGAAGTTTCTTTTGATATCCTCAAGTTGGAGTCTTCCCTTGTACATGTGCAGTCTATTAATGAACCCATCAAAGACACTGCTTGTATCTGTTAGTGTTATTTATATATAGCCTTTCTTTTTCATTTTTCATACAATTTCCATCTCTCTACTTGCATTTCCCATCTGTTCTTGCATGCTGTTTATGCAGGCGAGTTCTTAGCATCTTTATCAGAGTTAAGTCCCTACTCTGGTAAGTCCAACATTCCTGCAATATGATTCTGGTTCTGATACTTGTTCTATCTCCTCAAACTGTGTTTTATACCTTTTCCTATGCTTATACTTTTATCCCGATAGCTGGAAATGTGTTGTGGGTAAAAGGTATTGTGGGAAACAGGCCTTAAGTAATGTGGTAGTAAGGTGGGGGCATTCTCCAGCCTTATGATTTAGGTCTCAGTACCTAGGAACTGATAACTTTGCATGTGCTTAGTTTTTACCCCTTATCCTCTTAGGCTGGATAGGAAGTCTAGATTGGACTAAAGTTGAATATTTCTCTTCCCTTCATTATCAGTTAGGTTCTGGGAAAACTGAAAAGGCTAAGACTTTGGTAAAACAGTTTCTTTTGAAGGAAGGTCTTGTTGAGAACAGAATGCTACACTGTACCTCAAAGTGGCTCGTTTTCCTCTATCCCTCCCAGAAGCACAAGGGAACTTTTCTCCAACATTCACTGTAATGACTTGGTTCGACTCCTGGTGCTACTCACGAGAAAGTGTAGGGCCCTCCATGACTGGATCCCCATGGAGTTTTTGCCTTTTGAACTTGGCCAAAAGCCTCCAGAAACATGTCATACACAGCTCAAGCTTTCCTACCCAGTAGTGGTTTCCATATTGCTTTCTACCTGGGTGCTTTTTTCTAGCAGGTTGTGATTCTGTGTATTCATCAGTTTTCCTTTGTAATCTTGGGGGCAGTGGTTTGTCCTGTGACCTAACTTTTCTGATCAATCTAAAATGAGCTGTCGATTTTTCAGGTTTTTCAGGTTTTTGATTTGTTAGGATGGAGCGATGACTTCAATCTCCTTACATGTCAACTAGAATCCAGAAATCACCTCTAATGTTTCAGCTTAGTAATTGTCATATTCTACCCCAGAATGCTTGGTTCTGTTAAAATAATATTTATGTCTTTGTTGACATTCTCATTGTATTCATGTATCTTTTTCCTGATAACATGATTTTGTTCTGCTTTTCTTTAGCTCTCTGAGTTCAAAGCTGCCTGCCTCCTCAGCTTTGAGTTCTTCTGTATATATAGTTGCTTAAAAAGTCTTAATTTCCCTCAGAGCCTCACCCTAGTTTCTTCTGGGAGCACTGGATGTTATATTGTATTACTCCTCGTAGAATCTCCTGCTCTCAGGTGCATGTGGGTCTACAGCCCTCCAGTCAAGAGCCATGACATCCACCTCTGTCTTCTATGGGTCCTGCCAGTCTCAGATAAAAACTATGCTGCTATTCCTTGTCTGACCTCTGTGTCAGTGAAAAAGAAACCAGTCACCTTAGAACACCATAGATGGGCCAGAAAGCTGTAAACAAGTTCTACTCTCTTCCTTCCACCCCAAGGGCAGGAATCAAGAAACTGGGCTGCTTCCTCCACTCCATGCTACACCATGGTAGGGAAGGGATAGAGGAAGGGCAGGTAAAATTGCTGTGAAATTTCCTGCTGTTTTGCACCTGGTTGTTTTCTTGATTACAAGTTTGCCTGGTTGCCTTTGGTTACTTTTCAGAGCTCCTATGAATTTTTTTTTTACTCAATTTTAGTTGTCTAATATTTTCGCAAGAGAAAAAAGGCCTAGTCTACCAGCTTGCTCATTTCCCTTTTAGTATTCTGGTCCCCTCTACTATAATCAGTTGAACTGTGTACTCCTAAAATATAGTCAAGTCCTAACCTCCAATACCCATGAATGTAACCTCCTGTGGAAATAAGATGTTCAAGTTAAGATGAAATCATCGCAGTGGGACCTAATCCAGTATGATTGATGTCCTTAGAAAAAGGGGAAACTTAGACAGAGATATATACACACACAGAAGGGAGAGGATGTGATGGAGACACAGGGAAAGTGCCATCTCCAGGACAAGGAACCCCTGAAGCTACCAGAATCTGAGAGAGAGCAGTACGAAACAGACTTTTCATCATAGTTCTGTGAAGGAACCAACCCTGCTCCCAGCTTGATCTCACACTTCTCACTTCCTCCTCCGGTGGGAAATGGCTCACCTCTGTCCCTGTAGTTCTTGTTTCTCAACCCATAATGGAGTCAGGTTCACCAGCTCAGCAGCTCAGTGGTCTCTTAGGTTCTCCATCTGTTCTCTAATCTAACTTTCTGAGAGCACCTCACACTGAGGGTCTCAGAACTGATGCTTGATTTCATCTGACTTAGCATTCTGCTCTGTGTACAAACTCCTCTAGCGAGAACATTACCAAAGGGGATCGACTATGAATTGGGCACAAAACTCAACCCTAAACCTCTAAGCACTACTGTGATCATCATAACTTATTGTTAAAATCTAGATGTTATCATCTCAGTGAAAAACCTAGGTTCAGACAGGTGAAAGAATCTATGAAGGCAGGACTTACTATAAATGATCTCCTTATAGGACTCTGGGAGAGGGGGTTCCCTGATTCAAAAAACCTTGAAAGGTATTGTATCATCCACAGGGATGCATGTGGAGCACAGCAGTAACAGAAGGCTAAGACTCAGCTCTCCTCCAAGAATAAAATGCCTGGAAACCAGCGTCCCTCAGGGGATACTCAGTGACAGCTTAGGAGTGATCAGAAAAGCTCTAAGTTGCCAGGCAGTGTGCCCTTTCCTCCCCCCAAGCATAATACAGAAGAATAGTCACATAGTAAAGGGTTATACATTTTTTATGAAATATTATATGTCTCAACAGAGTTGTATACAAAACGGTAGAATCAGAAAGGATGGAAGAGTTTTTTAAATATGCTGAGTTACAAGCATGAGGAATCTTTTTTTGGTGGTATCAATGAAGTGATGAATTATTGTAGCTGTTAGACAAAACTATAAGTTTATAAAAAAACATGGATTTGTACTTAAATGGGTTATTTCTATGGTATGTACATTCTACCTTGACAAATTCCTTTACAAAATAATGTGATGGTTATGTACCTACAATACTAAGTTGGGTGTCATCTCAAAATTGTGATCGGATGATTGCTGAAAAATAAAGTGAACCATAAACTTACAAAAAGTATGCTGGCATATCACAGGGTTCCTGTTGCACGACAGCATATTATGCCACAAGGCAGAAGGAATTTAAAATGGATCTGTGTTTGCTACATACCAAAAATAAAGATAACAAAGCAGGTAGTTAAAATTTAAAATTCTGCTGAAAATATGAAATACATTTTACTTTATAAAGATATCTTGTTTTGACACAGGCCTTTTAATGTAAAAAAGAGAGTAGGCTTTTATTTAAAATGTTAGGCTAACTAGCCCTTAATTACTAATAAGAATGCTGCCAGATGTGAAGATGTAGGCTCATAACTTGGCTTTCTAAAAAAGACTGTCTACATAATGATTGTAGCATGCTTTCCAAACAAAGAAAAATTTCACTGTGGACATTAAGATTAAACAAACAAACAAACAAACAAACAAACAAAACTGAGGTAAAACCAGATAACAGGTATTTCCAAAATATCTACCGGGTAATTTTTAATGGTACTTTTTAATGGGTAAAGCTAACTTCCTTTTATTCTACTGATCTGGTTAAATTCTTTTCATTATCTGCATGTGCATGTATGTTTGCATATTAAAATGTGAAAACACTCAATAACATCCAAACAAATATTGTCTAAAATGTTCAAGGCACTGTATTAGTTAATACATGCATAAGTTATTTAGAAATCAATTTCTGGTGTTTCTTCTTGTGTCATTCTTCAACAAACATCAAGGACTTAGCAAATGATATAGATGATATGAAATTCTATATGATCAGCATATTAGGAAAAATACTTTATGGCCTAGCTTTCAAAATTATTTGTGCCTCAGTGATTCTAAAATTGCTTCACAATCAGTAGGCTACTAGCATTACAGCCACATTCCATCTGCTCACCATTCTGTCTGATCTGCATATTCTGAACTTGAAGATAATGTGGAGATAATATTTATAAAGTTCATCACTTGCATCATCATATCACATATATTGAAACTGTCATAATAAAGTCCTTAAACAGTATAAAGATCCATCTCAATCTTACCATCCAGAGATGCCACTTACACATAAAGTAGATAAAAGCAGATAATGTGGCTTTTGTTTTTGATTTACCCTTTCAAAGCAAAAAACTGGGTAGCAAACCAAATCTTTCCAGTTTTCTATCTGCCTGAGCTCTGCATATTTGAGAAAAATGTATTTTTCACTGAGAAAAACAAGTATTTACAGATTAAATGGTAAGTGTGAGCTATGATTTAGGTTCTTAATAAATTTCCACTTCACAGAACCATCTGGGGGAGTCTCCTGTCATTCTAAACCCTAAATTTTTCCTTCCTTAAAATCAGGGTTTCCAACCCAAACCAAATCTAAATCTTGAATCCATTCCAGTTGAAGAATTAAAGACTTAAACTGTAACACACTAAACAGCATCATATGACCCTGCAGGTTAGTGGAAATAATGCAAGCATTATTGATTTTTAAAAATTCACTCAGTATTATATATGAGAGGTAGTCAACTGCTAAACTACTTCCTCCCAGTGAATACTGAAAAACAAACTTTATCTTCCAAGTTGGGATTTGGAGTTCACTGCAGATTGCTGTTAGGCCACATGGTAAACAAGTATTAATGCTTACTATTAGTGAAAATAAAAAATAAAATTCATATGTAATTCTAATTTTAAAAAGACATCTTGACCTAATTTCTTGATAACCTGATTTAAAAATTCAGTAAAGAATATTTTTTAACCATTAAAAATGAATTATATTAATCAGTGAAAACTTAACATGTGGTATTGTTGGCTTACATGAATTTAAATGTAATTTATTTGTAACAGTATTTCCCAAAATAATATATTGAAACATTACTGTCAAATAGATTCAGGAAACACGGAAACTCTATTTCTCTATTACACATTGATAATATACACAATGGCATTGTATAAACTCCCAGAAGTCTTGAAATATAAAAGAAATTACCTTTATTTAATCTATCATGACTCAAGTTAATCCACAGAATTACTTTTTCTCATATTTGAGTACAACTAGTATTATAGGAAATAGGATTGGAAAGCCTTGATGAGGGCAAGGAGAGAATTAAAATAAGTGGATGGTACCCAAATCATGTGTATTGGGTTTTAGAATAAATATAAATAAATATAAATATAATTTTATCATCAGATTTTCTTGTAAAAGGATACATTAAAAATACAATGAATTCCCCAATGGCATAACAAGGAGATTAAAAGCAGAATAGCTGTATTCTGAGTTCCCGGGGGATAAGGAAGAAAAAACATGGAAGATCCTCAGGCTTTATGCAAAGTAGGTAAGACAGATGGTGCAAAATGAGAAAGGGCAATGCATATCTAATCCTTCTCTAAAATCACCTCCAAGGCATAAAGAAAGTAAGAAAAAAGGGAGTAGTTCATAATTAAAAAGCTGACATCCAGTATACTCACACTGCCCATTCAAGTTTCTCGTTCTTGATTGAATTGTACAGAGCCTGTAAAGAGAGAAAATGAAATCGAATTATTCTCTTCATTTTGTTCCATATGCTGAATTCAGTAAATGACCAGAGCCGAAAGGCTTGGGTAAATCTGCAGGCAGCTCCTTCGCTCTTTCACAATCAGGCCATTATAACAGGTTGGGCCTGGAGCCTCTTGCCAGGCATCATAGCTCCGGCAAGGTGAGCAACGTATATGTGAAGCAAATGAGCATAAGGGAAGCAGAGCTGAATGAAACCAAGAAACTTTTCAGAGTAAAAACTCCTTTCTGTAAGACAGTGCTGCATATTACATTTCACCACATTAAAGTTATTAGGATGTGATTAAAATTAGGTTGTGTAACCTATTTCTCTCATTCAAAATGTAGTCTTATAACTTCATTAATGTGGTCATACTTGTACCTTGTTCACTGATATAAATGCTGTTTTAGTAATTTTTTATTTAGTGCACAATGTAACGGGTTTTATTGTGACATGTCCATACACAGATATAATTATATCATTGTACATTGCTCATGTTCACCCCCCACTTTATCCACTCATGACCATCTCCTTTTTGCTGACCCCCTTACTCTCACCAATGGCTCCTGCTTCTGTTTGCATATCTTATGTGTGTGTGTGCGTGTATGTGTGTGTGTATTTTTTTCAAATCCAGATTCTAGCTGGGTATGGTAACGCACACCTGTCATCCCAGTGATTCAGGAGGTGGAGGTAGGAGGATCTCAAGTCCAAGGCTAGAGGCAGCCTGCATAACTTAATGAGACCCTGCTCAAAATAAACAGTAACAAAGGGGCTGAGAGTGCAGCTCAGTGGTAGACCACTCGCAAAGTATGTGCAAGGCCCTGGTTCTGCCCTCCAGTATCATCAAAAAAACAAAAACAAAAACAAAAACAAAAGTCCAGATTCTGTCTTTGAGAGCAAAATATGGTATTTTGCTTCATTTCCTTCCATTACCATTTCTTATTGCCCCTTCCCTCCTCTTTTTAGTCTCCTTTCTCCCCCACAAAGTCCCCTTTCTACTTTTATTATATATATATATATATGCTGATCTCATGGCAACTGAATGAGTAAGATACATGGAAGGAGGACTAAAGCCAGATATGAAAAGGTACTTTACAATATGGTGGAAGTTTCTAAATCAATGACTTGAGTAATGTTTATTATTCTAACATCATAATTCTGCTTTACAGTTAAGTGAATGTTACATTGTTGTGTCTGTGTGGTGGTAGAGGGGACAGAAAACTTCTTTAGAGCTTTGGTAACAATGATAGTCATTTCAGCCTAAGCTAGCTTCCCTGATTCTCCAAGCTTCAGTATTACATGTAAGGTCCTTGTAATCAACTTGTTCCACTATAACAATTATCCAGAAAATGCTTTAAATTTTCAATAAGATGAAATAAAGCAAACAATTTCTAAGATATAAAACCACAAGAGAAAATTACAGTGAAAACAATGATTATATGTATAATATTATAATGATGTTGGAAACTTTTTCCTCAAAGGAGGACTTGAACTTAACAGGGCTAGATGATTGAGCAAAGACTTGATCTACTCTGAGGCAGATAAAGTGGGATCAGATGCTATGCAACAACCCATCTTTCAAATGAGGATAAGGCAGGCTTGAGAAAGTTGTCTAAACATCACAGCAGAGAGGAGGTAGAAATGCCATGTATTCCTATCTTCTGGTTCTTAATATGTCTCATTGAAGTGTCTGTTTATACAGAGAACCTGTACACAAACAGTGAATTGTCTTATGTCATCCAAACATTTCCAAATTTAGTACAAATGTATTCACATTACAGATTTTACATTTAAAATTCAGTGTATGTATCCTTAGCCATTGTCTTCACAGACTATATAGTTCTCCACTGTGGCTATAATAGTCAATTTATCTATTGAATAATTATGACAGTGAGTACCAATCAGGTAAAGTACACGCCCTCAAACAATTGAGAAAACAAAGGATAAATCAAGGCATAAAGGCCATGCTAAGAATTGGATATTCTTTTGAAGAACTCAAATTCACTAAAGAACTCCAAAAATCTACAATACAGCTAATGTCTCCTGAAGCTGAAAAGTAGAGAGAGTCTCATGAGACTGCTGGATAAATGTTTGAAATGAATTCTCTTACTTGTCTGAGCCGTTTTGAACCCACAAGTAGTGGGTTGAGACACTGCAATTGAAAAGAGACATATCACTAAAAGCTCTTCATAATACTATCATACTCAATATTATCCAGAGTAATTCACAATGTGGCAAGGATTAAAAACATCTGTGTGTAAAGGTAGACAGTTTGAAAATAATATCTAAGTATCTAAAAAATTCTAATACATTCAATTCGGCCCTATAACAATTCTTTATTGTTTTGTCCTTGAGGATATTTCCTTGAAGTGAAACAGAGTCCTAAATTTAAAAATTCTTGCTACACAGTCACCCAAATATCTTACAACAAAAACATAAGGATAAAGTATCTTTCTTAATTCAGTGAATGTACATTGTAGGTCAGGCCTGCAGCTGTAGCCCTGTGACGTCAGATCTCAGAAGCCAAGCAGGGTCGGGCCTGGTTAGTACTTGGACAGGAGACCACCTGGGAATACCAGGTGCTGTATGCTTGGGAGAAGGACTCAGCAACCCACTCCCCCAAATCATTCCAATGTTAAAAACCCTACAGATAGCAGAGACGCACTGACAATCCTGTTTTGCCTATTGTACGTAGGATCGCTATGAGTCAGATACCAACTTGATGGCACCTAACAACAACAATCTTGTAGGTCAAGTCCTCACTTTGAGTATGTAATATAACATAGGTTTCTTACGGTAGCATGCCAAATCTGAAAGGTGATGATACCCTATCCTTTTCAATCACAAAATAACAAAGCAATTTTCCTGATTCTTTGTAGTATTTTATAATGATCTGTTATTTTTCTCAATAAAAACAAGATCCTTTGCAAAGGCGTCTCACACGTATTTACCCTCATCACAGCTTCCTGTCCTTTTATCTACTTAGTCCAGTTAAGAAGTGAATTCCCTTGATTCCTCTTTATCTCTTACCCAACAGTAATCATTCATTTTTTATGCAGCCTACACACCATGATCTATCCTATGATATAACCACTCCTGTCTTGTTAATGCAAGCTGGGGTCCCTATTCAAAAATCTGAAATCTGGAATGCTCCAAATCCAAAACTTTTAAAGCACCAACATAATGCCACAAGTAGATAATTCCACATGGTGAAACTTTGTTTCAAGCTGGATATGGTGGCACATGCCTGTCATCCAAGCACTTGGAAGGCTGTGGTAGGAGAATCACAAGTTCAAAGCTATCCCGGGCAACATGGTGAGATTCTCTCTTCTCACCCCTAACAGAAATTATTTCATGCACAAAATGATTAAAAGTATTGTATAAATTTTCCTTCAGGCTATGTGTATAAGGTGCATGCAAAACAGATGAATTTT
This sequence comes from Pedetes capensis, assembly GCA_007922755.1. Lineage (NCBI taxonomy): Eukaryota > Metazoa > Chordata > Mammalia > Rodentia > Pedetidae > Pedetes > Pedetes capensis. The sequence continues at coordinate 104,117 of VMDO01002884.1, read as the reverse complement.
ATGTTTACATTGCATCCTATCACCAAGACATCTTATTTTCCAAAATCTGAAAACCTTTGAAATCTGAAATTCCAAGCATTTCAGATGAGAAATCATTAATATGCACCTTCAATTTGTTTGTTCTACTGTCTCTCTGTTCAGGTACTGCACAAGAAAGACTAAATAATTATGGACTAATCTCTGACTTCTCCATAGTAATATACCATGTATGAATTAAGACTTCTCTTAGTTTCAAATGTCAAATACCTAATCTCTAACTACCTTAAGACTGAGGTGGACCTAACAGTTTATGTGGCCAAATGATAAAAAGATATAGATGGAACTCAACTTAAGGACATAGGAATTTAAATTTTCCCCTTCTCTTGTCTTTTTTCTCCTCTTTCCACCCCAAACAAGTGCTTGTTTCTCTACCACACAAGAAACCAACTACCATAAACACCACCTATTCACACACCTTATGTCTCTAAACAAGAGAAAACAGCTTCTTCTTCTAGTTCCAGTTTCAAAGGACCCAGGAAGAGATTCTCATTGTGAGTTAGGTCAATTGTCTGTGTGCTAGGTGCTGAGGTTCCATGACAGGGGCCCTCCCTGCAGTCAAGAGTGTGGAAGTGCCTGTCAACAAGTGGGTAGTGCTGATCTACTGCCCGTCATAAGCCCCCTGGACTTCACAACATTTCTACTTCATACTAATTCAACACTACTAGGAAAAGTGAGGGCCAGGGTTTAGCTTAGTTGGTAAAGTGCTGCTCTGTGCTGAGGCCCTCGGTTCAATCCTGAGCACTGCAAAAATGGGAGAAGGACGTGGCAGCCCACTCCTGAAGCAATCAGCCATTGAAAACCCCATGAAGGTTACTATGAGTCAGAACCAACTCACAGCACCTAACAACAGAAAAAGTTAAGTAACAGCACAAACAAATGCTACTATATGTTCACTACCTCTAATTTCAACACAGCCTACATTCATGAGTCTCTTGAACCTTGTACCATTTTCTCTAAAATGTATCTGCACTTACAATGGTTCTCTTCTTTCTGATGGTAGGAGAAGAAATAACACAATGGGATTTCAAAGCCGAGAGTGGCAAACACTTCCTTACGTATACGAGGAAAATGAAGCCCAACGTGAATTAACTTAAGATCTCATAGATGTTTTCACAAACTTTGACTCAGAAACAACATTTCTCTCCTGTTTTTCTTTTGGCCCTGGAAACCCATGGCTTTTCTAACACTGAGCTACATCACCCCTGGCCCCCTTGCTTCACATTTACTATCAACTAACTACATTTTCTCTTCCCAAAACCAAACTTGGCAGCAGTGTACGTGCCTGGCCTAAGCCAAAGTTCTTGGGAAAGGGAACAAGGCACGTGCTTCTTTTGGAATAGATTAACAGTGCTGGTCCCTATAAGATTCTATTCTTAAACGATGGATTTTCCCAAGGGCCACAGCTGCTAGGATATATGCTTGAAGTGCCTTTGTCAATGAGGACAATGAGACTGCTGTAACAATCCTATACTCAGTCCACCCATGACCAAAAGTACTTCCCATGGGAGTGGCTAACACCATGGACTGGTAGCTAGGGATAACTAGAGAAAGGTACTATGGCAGCCCATATGGATACACACAGTGAGGCTATATAATCTCCTGTGGAGGCTGAATAACAATCCCCTAAAGATGTCCAGAACCTAATCCCTGGAACCTCTGAATATTATTTTACATTGCAAAAACACTAAAGATATGATTAAGTGAAAGAGCCTGAGATGGGGAGAGTACATGTGTGGGCCCTAAATGCAATCAGAAGTATCTTTATAAGAATGCAGGAGGCAATTTAAGAAGTCAAAGAGAAGGAAGAGGAACAAAGAAGGTGGAGGGATACAGACATAAGTCTAGGGATCCCAGCAACTGCCAGAACCTGGAAAAGGCCATGGACAGATGGACAGATTCTCCCTGAGATTTTCCAGGTCTATAGTCCTTTCAACACCTTCATTTCAGATTTCTGGCCTCCAAATTTGAGAAACAGTAAATTTCTGTTGTTGTTGTTGCTGCTGTTGTTTGATGCCATGGAGTCATGTCCAATGCACAGTGACCCTCATAGGAGTTTCAATGGCTGATTGTTTCAGGATTGTTTTAAGAAAACAAGAAGTCTGTGGTATCTTGTTACAGCAGCCACAGGAAACTAATATACCAAAAACCAGATAGCTAAACAAAGATATCCACAGGTTGATTTTCAGAAATAATTCCAGGTCAGTCCTAGATAAAACACAGTCTTTTACCACAGAAGTCTCATCTGAAAGTATGAGAGTACACACTGGAATCAGCAAAGGAAAATTTAAGAATATTAATCATTGTGTCTTACCCCAGATCTACTGAGACAACTCTCTAGATGAGGAATCTGTCCATGAATTATTACCAAATGCTTCACATGTGAGTCAGATACAAAGTCATGGTTAAAAACCATTGCTTTACAGGTTTACCAATCTGTTCTCTAACTGAAATTTATGCAACTTAGCCAGGAGCTAGAGAACAATCTTATACCTCCACTGACACTAAACAGAACAGACTGAGTCCTCAAATTTGAAGACCATCATTTTTAAGAATGAGAAAGCAAAGTAAATTGCTTAAATTACAGAGAGATCAAGGTATTTTGGTCTAAATTTAATTTCAAGTCTTTGTTCCTTACTTCTTATTGCTTCTCAAAGATGATAAAATGCAATTTTATTCAAAGCTTAGCACCACCACAGACAGCCCACACAAGGCTCTCCACAGCTTTCCTCCATTACCATGCATTGTATAATCAGGAGTCAGTCTCTCAGGTCTCTCCAGAAGCACAATTTGCATAGTTAATGGAATTCATGTATTTTAATCAAATCATCTCTAAGTTCTAATGATCTTGTCTGTGGTCCTTGAATCATTATGAGAAGTATGGAGGATAAAAGATAGCCTCCACTTTCTGTGAAAGTGACAGTAACCACAGTGGGATTTGTATCCAAAAAGAATTGCCACGCCACCACCATGGTTCTCTTTGTCAAATGCAATGCTGGCTCACGCAGGTATTTAGAGTGGGCCGACTTTTAAGTATAGAATTAAACACACAATACTCTGGCAGTGATATCAGAGAAAGAGTATATTTGAAAAAGATATTGGTTAAAAATTAGTGTTGAAACTAGTTACTAGATGAATGTCAAATTGCTTAGAAAAACTCAAAATACCTCAAGGCAAGGTGCTCAAGTTTTATTTTCTTGGCCTTAAGAAAATATTGAAATGCTGCATTTTCCCTCACTAAAGGAAGCTTCTCTTTTCCTTTCTCCCCTGCCTCCCTTTCTTTCTTACAGCCTTTCCTTTTTTTCAAATAGCAGAAGGCAGATGTCAAGCAGAGGTGAAAATCGGGAAATAGCCTGAAGCCTTGATCATGAAAGAGTATTCACAGGTAGATCCATTTTACGGAGAAGTGTATACTGAAGGTAAGTTTCTGAAAACTGATTCCCTGTAAATTATCTGTGTCTCTGTACCCACTGGATGGTTTTTATGCACCCAAGTTTAAAGAGCACACTACATTAAAGGAGATATATTTACAAGCCATCTTGTAGACATTCATTCCTTTGGCTCTCAGAGTGACAGAAGCAGGCTTGAATGTGGTTTGTTTTTCCATATGAACAATCAGATGTATTTTTTAGACCTAGCCACAAAGTAAATAGTGCTAAAATCTAGGTCCTGGACAGTTAACCTTGTATTGTGGTGCATGTAAAAACCCAAACAGCAATCATAAGAATATCCAACCACAAATGGACATATCTTCACAAATCTATAATGGGCATGAGAAAATTAATTTAAAAGGCTTACCTTAATGAAAGGAAATATGAAGTATAATTAGTACATGCAAGCCATTACATACTAAACATTTTTAGCACATGTGAGAGGCTAAGAAAGCATTATATTAGGTACAGATGAACCTACTCTGTCTTCAAGAGCCCCTTACATAAGGAATACAAAATGTGCTGCTAACCCTGACTGAACTTAACCTAGTTGAAAATTAGTCACCTAACAGAATCAATTTTTTCTTCCTACATACAACACATAAGACACTTTCACACATAATATCTGACATTATGTTATATATACTTTCTTCAAAGAACTATAGAAAACAGATCCAACCTCAGGAGCTAAGCATTAGAGAGGCTGAAGATTAGCAAAGCACATCTCTGGTAATGTCTTGAGGGTGTTTCCAGAGATGATTACATCATGAAAGCCCGGACCTAATGAATGGATTCATCCCTTGATGGACTCACAATAATGATGGCATTATTAGGAGGTGGTGGTTTTAAGTTACTAGGGGCGTCTTTGGCAGTTGTACTTTGCCCTGATCCCTTCCTGTATTCCATTTTCTCTACGTCTTGTCCACCATGAGGTGAAGACAGCCTTCCACCAAAACGCCACCACCACTATGTTCTGCTCAAGTGTATGGGGCCAAGTGACCAATGACTGAACCATCTGAAACCATGAGCCAAAACAGATCATTGCTCCCTCAAGGTGTCCTTTCAGGTGTTTTGGTCACAGTGATGAGAAAGCTAACTGATATACCTGGTCTTCATTTTTTTCATGTGCAAGATAAGGGGGCTGTATAAAGTTATCTTCCTTCACCCCTTCCAGATCTACCATTCTATGATCCTACTTGAAAAAGATCTTAGAAATCTCCCAGCCACACTGACAGACTAGTTCTTTCACAACTCTTGACTCCCTTCCTTTTTCTGTGCCCCCTAATCTTTTTTTGCCATGGTTATTAACTAATAGCATTACTATGTACTTCTGAATCCAGGACATGGCTCTTATAAATTAATGGGTGCATGTTTATTTATTTTGTCATAGATGAAAACATGTATTTTGACATGATAGATTCCTAGGAGGAAAGTGTCTGGGTTGAAGTATACATGTATTTTTCTCCATAATTTTATTATAGAATTTTTCAAATATATAGGTAAGTGGAAAGAATTGTATGTTCTAACACTGGTATATCCATTACCTATACTTACAATAAATATTTTATTGTTTGCTTTATTAACTACTTATCATCTTATCGGGCTATGATTTAGCTCATTTGATAGAATGTCTCTCTGCAGTCTCTGAGGTCCTGGGTTCGATTCCCAGAACCACAAAAATAGGAGAAGGACATAACAATCCACTCCTGAGGCAATCCTGAAACAACCAGCCATTGAAAACCCTATGAGGGTCACTATGAGTCAGACATGATGCAAAGGCCCCTAACAACAACAACAATCTTATCATTCCATCTTATTTCTTGGTGCATTTCAAAAGTACACGGTAGCTATCAGCACATTTCACCTCTAAACACTTCAGGATGTATATTATTAACTTCAGTTTCATGTTTCCTTACAGATTTTTTTTACATAGAATTAGTATAAATTTCACAAATCTTAAATGTGCCTGTAAGCAAATTCTGACAAATGCATATACCTACATATCCCCAAACCCAAGTTATAGAACACCAACATTGACTCCAGAAAATTCTCTCATGTCCCTTCTCAATCAATATCCTTATTAAAACTGTAAACATTTCCTAATGAGTCAATTTGAACATCAAGTTGAGCTGTCAGTTCAACACCAAAGAACATACTAAGAGTTATAACTCAAACATCTCTAAGACAAGGCAGGTAGATGAGTCAAGAAGGCCAGTGAGCAAATCCAGGGAGACAGAGAAAGGGCCATGTAGAAAAGTAGCTAGAACTCAGCAGCAGTCTGATCTCAACCAGGTGGGAAAGTAATGTCACTATTGCTAGCTCTTACTCCTCTTCAGAAATAGCTAGAAGCACAATTTGTTCAAGGCTGGCAAATTTTCAAGTGTGTCAACAAAAAGAGGAAAAAAAAAAAAAAGAACAAAAACACTGTGGGCCAAACATCTGATATCCAATCCAACAGGACACTAGTTTTAAAATTCAGAATAGAAAGATATAATTAGAAAACTACATGGAATAAACTGAATCACTGAATAGATTCGGCAATATTCTCTGTTTATGATTTAGAGATTTAAATTTCTGAATATCTGATGTTTTACTTGACAGTATTTCTGACTTTGTTCTAGCCATTTCCCAAAACTAATACTATACCAATAATATAACTATTAATGAGGCTGCACTATGTAAGGCACTAGGCTAAAAGATTTGTTGTTGTTGTTGTTAGGTGCCATTGAGTTGGTGTCTGACTCATAGCGAACCTACGCACAAGACAGTATTGCTAGTGCTTCTCTGCTATTCATGGAGTTTTCAATGGATGGTTGGTTTTTGGGAGTGGGTTGCCGGCTCCTTCTCCCAAGCCCATAGCACCTGGTGTTCCCAGGTGGTCTCCCATCCAAGTACTCACCAGGCGTGACCCTGCTCAGCCTCCAAGATCTGACTAGATCAGATGCCACAATGGTATGGCTATAGGCGGCTAAAAGCTTTACTTTCACTTAATCTTATGGAAGGGCTGGGGTTTAGCTCAGTTGGTAGAGTGCTTTTTCATACTTTCTGAGGATCCAGGTTCGATCCCCAGGACTGCAAAAATGAGAAAAGGACCTAGCAATCCACACTTAAAACAATTCCAAAACAATTAGCCATTGGAAACCCTATAAGGATTTCTATGAGTCGAACCTGACTCCTCGGCACCTGAAAACAACATATCTTATTGAGCCCTCACAACAACAGTATAAGAGATATTATTCCCACATTAGAAATAATATAATTAGTGCTTGTAAAGGTTAAGTCACCTGCCAAGGTCATACTGGGATCTGGGATCCTACTGGGCTGGGATCTGAAGATAGGTTTATCATGAGCCAAAGTCTATGCTTTTAACTCCCCTACTCAAAAGATAATACTGACACCATATATAATGAAGTGAAAAAGAAATAATGCTTTCCATTTATTTTATTTTTTGGCCTTCTACTTCATTATGTTACTTCAGGACCTGTTGTTGTTGTTGTTAGGTGCCGCTGAGTCGGTATCCAACTCATAGTGACCCTCTGTACAACAGGGGAAACACTATTGTCAGTGCTTCTCTGCTGTTCATAGGGTTTTCAATGGCAGATTGATTTTGGGGAGGGGGTTGCCAGGTCCTTTTCCCAAGCCTACAGCTTCTGGTGTTCCCAGGTAGTCTCCCATCCAGGTACTAACCAGGCTTGACCCTGCTTAGCTTCGGAGATCTGACGGGATCGGATGCCACAGGGCTATGGCTGCAGGCCTCAGGACCTGTTAGTTTATTTAAAAACAACATTTTTACACAGAAAGATAGTCATGATTCTAAGTTCACAGGTAAGAAAACTTTACATTCACAGCATATAAAAATTGATGGTCAAAAGCTGAAATTCTCCTTTAAGACATCACTGATTTTTTATAATGTGTCTGCTCCAACTGTCTACACGGCATACCTTGATTTAACTTTATTGTATTATTCTATTGTACAAACACCACAACAAAAACTTTATACTAACATAGGCTAATATATAAAGGGAAGATATTTTCATAATTACTAGATACTAATTAGAAGGCATTTTTCCTAGTATAGTATACTGCATGCTGTAAGTATAAATACAGTATGTTGTTGTTGTTGTTAGGTACCGTCGAGTTGGTATCCGACTCATAGTGACCCTCATAGGGTTTTCAATGGCTGAGTGCTTCGGGATTGCCTTGGAAGTAGATTGCCAGGCCCTTCTCCCATTTTTGCAGTGCTGGGAATTGAATTTGGGGCCTCAGAGACTGCAGCGCAGTGCTCTACCCACTGAGCTAAATCCCAGTCCAAATACAGTATAGTATAAAGTATTTTATAATTACTATGAGACTACAATTCATGTTTGTAAAAGGTACAATGCTTCTAAAATAAATGTTGTTGTTGTTAGGTGCCGTTGAGTCGGTATCCGACTCATAGCGACCCTCTTACAACAGGGGAAACACTATTGTCAGTGCTTCTCTGCTGTTCATAGGGTTTTCAATGGCAGATTGATTTTTGGGAGGGGGTTGCCAGGTCCTTCTCCCAAGCCTATAGCTTCTGGTGTTCCCAGCAGTCTCCCATCCAGGTACTAACCAGGCCCGACCCTGCTTAGCTTCCGAGATCTGATGGGATCGGATGCCACAGGGCTACAGCTGCAGGCTCTAAAATAAATATTCTCTTAAAATCATTTATTCATATATTTAGTCAACAAATACTGAGCCCTACCACCTACCACACCTGCAGCCACAGCACTGTGGCATCCGATCCTGTCAGATTTCAGAAGCTAGGCAGGGTCGGGCCTAGCTGGTACTTGGATGGGAGACTGCCTGGGAACACCAGATACTATAGGCTTGAGAGAAGGACCCGGCTACCCACTCCAAAAATCAATCCGCCATTGAAATCCCTATGAACAGCAGAGAAGCATTGACAATAGCGTTTCACATGTTGTACGTAGGGTTGCTATGAGTCGGATATCGACTCAACGGCACCTAACAACAATATGACCACCTGCCACACGTTAATCTAGGCACTGAGAATCCAGAGGTGGACAACACAAAGAACCTAGATTTTAATGAGGACAGAATAGAAAATGAAGGATAAAAAAACAGGTAAATAGATAATAATTCACATTTCCTGCTAGGCTTCCAAGTAATTAGAAGGTAATTAAAATAAGGTAACTCAGAAGTTTTCTTCCTGGATGGTCGAAGTCTTTCTGCAAGAACGTGTACCACATGAGCCACAAGGAGCAGCACAAAGGCCAGAGGGAGAGGTGAGCAGGTGTAGACATGATGGAGCTGCCTGGCCTAAGAAACCAACACAAGGCAGGTGTGGCAGAGCGTGTCAGTGTGTGCCAGCGGATGGGGCAAATAGGTAAGCAGTGCACGTAGGACTTTCAAACCTGAAACGATCAGGGGTTTCTCCCATGCACACGGGGCTGCCACTGGAGGATGAGAGTGGCCTGTCATATTCGTGATTTTGAAGGTTGTCCTGGCTTCTGTGTGGAGAAGTGTGTGAGAAAGCAAGGGAAACAGCAGTGAGTCTGTAGTGTCTGGGTGGGAGATGACGTGACTCAGGAGTGATGGCCGTGGCAGAATGGGGATGTATCAAGCTATGTTCCTAAATTATGAGAAGCGTAGCCCATTTTCACATACCTCAAAGCAGAAACTTAAAGAAGTAGGTAAGACAAACAGTTTCCATAGCAGCACCAGAAATATAATATTATCCATCAGCATTTAAAGAGGGCTTCAAACCTACAAAAAGTGAGGTGCAGGTTTCAGGTTCAGGTCCTGTTTGAAGCCGTGGTTTGAAGCCCTGCTATTTACAGACAGAATTCAAATCTGAACCCTCTATATTTTCATATACTAAAGTCGCACCTGAATCTGAACCCATTTTTGGGCATTTGAAGCCTTCATTTAAGGTCTTGCAGCTAAGGTGGAGGTATATATGTTAAGACATACTGTAAAAGAAAGAAGCAAAACAATGACTATGACAGGTTTCCAACTTGTGGGGAAAAATTGTGTGCAAGTATATGTGTATTTGGCCACCAAAAGAACATTTCTGAAAGGACACAGAAAAACAAATAAATAAACACTGTCAGTGACTGCCCCTGGACAGGGCAGCTGAGGGGATGGGGTAGGAGAGAGAACTTTGAATGCATACTCTTATGTACCATTTGAATGGTTACCACACCATATATACAATACTTAACTAAAATATACATGACACTAGATTTTATACTTCTTACAGGTGTGATTTCCTGCCTCCCTTTTGTCCTGACAAAGTTTCATAAACTATCTTGACCACTCCAAATATTTTAAAATAATTTTGTTGAGAAAATAAGGCCCTCATTGATGATAATGCTAAATACTACAATTATGATAGAAGACTGCAAACATAGAATAATGAAGTGGAAATCATGAAACTTGGATTCAAACCTGGCTCTACAACCCCTGAAGTAAATATGATTATTCTGCTTCACATATCTGGAAGCTAGAGGTCAGACAGATTGTTACCTGCTGCAGGCTGTGGGTTGCCAGATCAAATACAGGATGTTCAGTCAAATATCAACTTTATATAAATAATGAAGTATAAGTATGCTCCCACATTATGCATGAGACATAATGATAAAAATTGCTACCTGAAATAACCAAAATTTACCTGGCTGTTCTGTATTCTTATTTGCTAAATCTGGAACCATACCTGAATAAAAATTCAATTATAGGGCTCTCTGACTCTAGAGGCTTTAACTTTTTAATTGGTACACTCTTTGTATCATTCCCAAAATGGACTTAGCATCACTATGTCAAAATTTTCTCTGGAAGAGAATACATATTTCCCACATAGAAGAAGCATTCTCACCAAATTCATTGATATATAGAGAGAAAGACAGCAACTTATATTACAAAAGGCCCCCACCTTTCTTCAATTCAATGAACACTTCAAAAGCAAGTGTCCTAAAACATTATGTGGATGCAATTTCATGCAGAAACCCTTCCAGCCTGAAAGCTTGGAAAAAGTTTATTCAACTTTATAGCCTTGGTGAAAAATGTTCTTCCACATATGACTGAAAGGTTAGCTCCCAAAATATTCTTCAGCATAGGTAACTTTTCTCTGACTGTGTAAGCATCATTGGTCCCAAATTCATTGTTCATAGCAGTTTCCTAATTTTGTTATTAATTTTTATACACTGATCCTTTAGAACTGTTATTTATTAAAAAAACTTGTCTAGATTTGGAATGTTAATCTATGTTTTTGAAAACTATAACCATAACACACATTTTTAGAGAAGATTCTAGATAGTGCTTGCTATAATTTGTTGTTAGATCTATTTCATAAGACTTGAGAAGTAGTAAGCATGTGCCGAAAGAAAAAATGCTTTATAATTTGAGAACATAAGGAAAACATAAATTTCAAATGCCCTTTTAAATTACATGCAGTATTTTCTAAATACCTGAGAAAATGATATTTAATGATGATGGACATGATGATTAAGTTAATGTGCACAGTTAAAAAAAAGTTTGTAGGGTAACAAGCTGAGTCCTTTTCAATAAATGGCTTCTAAAAAAACAATCCCTAGAGTACTTTGACATTTACAAAGAACACCAGGCGGGTATTTGTTCTTTGTCATTTCCATGCATTAGACAAAGCAATGGAGGCAAACCAAATGGAAATAGATTTTATCCAAAACAATCAATACAGCCAAATTATATAATCTAATCAAGTGGATACTAGGCTTTTAAACTGCATAAACAAGAAAAATTTCAAAAGAAATTTTAGAGAACTACACAGCATTGCCAGTTTTTCATTTTGCTGAGAAGAAATTTTTTTAGAAAAAGAACACATTATTACCACCATCATTCCACCAAAATAAATAGCATAGCCAATCTCAGAATAAAAAATTAGTTTTTAGAAAAAGCCAATCTTCCACTAATATTTCACTATAGGTTCAAAATTTGGATAGCAACTAGAGGTGGAATGTGGTCTAGTGCTATAACTGCTAGAATACAAAGACTTGGAAAAGATCTAACTTTTTTTTTTTTAAATAAGGTTCCTATTTTTGCTAACACAAATAAGCTTAATTAAGATATACAAATCATGTTTGTTGTTGTTATTAGGTACCCATGAGTCAGGTCTGACTCACAGTGACAACCCTCATAGGGTTATCAATGGCTGATTGTTTCAGGATTGCTTCAGGAATGGATTGCTGTGTCCTGTTTTTTAGGTAGTGGGGATAAAACCTACGACCTCAGAGAGTGCAGAGCAGCAATCTACCAACTAGTCAGAGAAAACTACTCAAGTATTATATATAAGCCTATATGGGCTGTTTATTCTCCTTTGTGTTTGCTTAAAAATATCTTCTCAAGGCAATACTCGTATATGATTTATATAATTTCATAGTAAGATGACTAAAAGGGCATATAATGGAAATACTGATCTCTACACTTCACCTTTGATTCTTTGATTCACCTTTGATTCTCTGTCCAGAGATGACCTCTTTCAACTCCTTTTAGGCTTTTGTTTTTGATATGAACTGACTTATAATGGTGTAACTTTGAAAAAAGAGCATTTAGCTCTCTCTCACACACACATGCCCTACCCTGCTTTCTCCTCCCTCTCAATCTTTCCATTAAAATTATATCACAATCACAATTTGGAGCTCCATCAATTTTCATGACATGACTATGACATGACATCAATTACATGACAATGACTATGTAGATACAATTCCCAGTTGAGCCACATGCTATACTATGCTACATTTCCTTTTTTGTAGACTTTGTTTTCCATAGTTAATCTTCGCCTTGTTTTTTGTTTTTAGTTTTCAATAAACTTATCTCCAATTCCCCTCCACACTCTCCAACACAACTCCAAGTCTCCGCTCCATAGAACTCCACAGGCCAGATGTTCTACCAGTGATGTTGCTGGAATCCTCTGTTACCCCACTCCCATCTCACCTACCTTTGCCAGCATCCTGGAGGTGCTCCCTCCCCTGTGCTATTAGATTTCCTGCTTGGATATCATGTTTTCTGTGTTAGTTCTTAAACCAACCGAGCAAAAGAACCGGGGGGAGATGGGAGTGCAGAGAGTCCCTCTGTGAAAGGTTTATACATTTCCCCTAATGCTGCTATTTTCTATGGGGCTGTCATGGCAGGGCTCAGCTGAGCCTAATCTAAGTCCAAAACCTCTGTGTTAGATGCACTGTGGTCAGTGTCCCCCATTTCTGGGCCTCTCCTGTGTTTTGTGGGGCAAACCAGTCTGAGGCTGCTTTCCTTGGCTTCTAGGTCTGCAAACACCTGGGTTTCAGCTATTACCAGGGGTGCTATAAGTTAACCAGGCTATCTGCTTTCCATCTTTCAATTTTTCTTGACATCTTGAGTGCATTAGCTCTCATTAACTGTGTCCTTGAAGATCTATGAGTTGCACTGTCAAAATTTTATTAGAATTTTTAAGGGCATAGAGATAACAGTATATTGTTCCCTTAAATTTGAAGAGTTAAGATTTTGCTGAATATAAATGCCATTTAGTCACAGACTAAGAGATCATAGCAGGAGGTTGAGGAGGCATACAAAAAGACCCCAGGAACACCGCCCCAATCACTGTCAAAGTATTCAGGAAGCCTATTTTACTTGTTTTTAAGAAAGTATACTGAGGAAGAGAAGAGTCCTAAATCAGCATGAATCAGCTGGTATTTTATCCATCCCTCTCATGACAGGAAACAGCTTCTTCTCTCAAAGCACTTTCCTGTACTTGATGCCTGTTAGGTCTAGTTACTAGGACCCTAGCCCAGGAGGTTTACCTATGTTGGGAGATCATAACAGATAACTGTAATTAAAAACTCAGTAGGAAATAATTCCCTTTCCATGGGCTACTAAGGCTCCAGATCTATAGGAAGTCTTACTACTTCCTGTAAATACTATGGCATACCTAGTGTACTTCTGTGTTGTAGAGCTGAACCCGACTCCAGTAAATTGTGCCTGAGTGCAAGAAGACTGGACTATCTTGGATAAATAATCTTATTTGACTTACTGAAATCAGTCAAACACTTCACTCACCAAATCTGAATCTGGACATAATGAATACGCTGGTATCTCCAGTGCCATGGGTGACATTGCACATTCTAAAATTTAACTGCAAGCTACAACCAAGAGCATGCCATGAGAAGAGCTGGGCTAGGAAGACAAGACTTTAGCAATTTAATAAAAATTTTTATGTAAAGCATTCCAAAAAATATATCCAGAGAAGTCAATTCCACTGAAATATGATCTGTATACACAGGTATACCAAATGTTGTATCATTAGAACATGGTGTACTGGATTTTTAAAAAGTAAGGAAAAAGGTCTGCTGCAATGATAAGGCAAAACTCAAAAATCTATTAAAATGAAAGAAAGCACAGTAACTTTACAATAAGTTACTAAAGAGGAAGCCATAGTGCTCAACCATTCATGATTTTAGCATCATTACAAATGAGTATTGTTGAATAAAAAAAAAAAACTTTCTAAAAATCTCATACTAAGATGAAAGAAATTCCTGAACTTTAAATCAGTCATGATCTAACAACAGTTTCCACTAAAGGAAAGGCATTATCCTTAAAAACATGAGCTATCTACTCACCAAACACTTCCCTTCTAACCTCTCTCATCTTCAATAATGGTATCTTTAAAATGCGAGTATTTTTTCTCCCTTAACTCCCATCAATATTTAGGTTTTTCTTTTTCTTATCTCTTGATTCTGACAAGGGTATTAATACTATCTTGACAGGTATGATGGCATGGACCAGCATTATTATTATTATTTTTTAACAATGTTCAAATGCTGCATAGAAGTTCTGAAACACCAGCTTAAGGCCACCCTCAGGAGAAGAATGCATGCAAACAGAGTCTATTCCTAAGAGCAGCAAAGTAAGAATACAGGATGGCAATGCGTTGTTGTTGTTAGGTACGTACAACAGGCAAAACACTACTGTCAGTGCTTCTCTTCTGTTCACAAGGTTTTCAATGGCGGATTTTTTGTGGGGAGTGGGTTGCCGGGTCCATCTCCCAAGCCTACAGCACCTGGTGTTCCCAGGCGGTCTCCCATCCAAGTACTAACCAGACCCAACCATGCTTAGCTTCTGAGATCTGAAGGGACTGGATGCCACAGGGCTATGGCTGCAGGTGGCAATGAGTTAGAGATACTCAAATGAAACACACCATCATCTGCACTTTCCTCAAATGAAAATGGATAAAGCCTGTGATGGTAAAAATCTGCCTTTAATTACATTCAAGGGTGAACAAGTGTCACTCCCTCAAGAGCAAAGTTTGTTTAACATTTACTCCTAAAGTAGTCATTTGTACATCCTTAAAAAAAAAAAAAGGATGTTAATCCACCTGCAGGAAAGTACCTGCAGGATCTGAGAAATTCACAGCCACAAGCTATGGTGAAGGGTCAAGTAGTAGTCCCTGAGAGGAAGCCCAAACAAAAAAACCAACAAGTCACTCTGCTAGCTTTGCTAACTCAAAAATAAAACCAAGGGCGGCAAAAGCCTTTATTTGGGGCGAAGTCTGACTCTAGTCTTAAGGGGGATGCACAACTATTGACAATGACATGGTTTGCAGAACTAGCTTCCAGAAGGAGCCAGGTCTCTTCTTAAGATCTCCCGTGGGTAAAAATTCCATTAAGGCATAAGGATGTGTCAGGCAGAATCACACCTGTAGGAAAAGCATAACTTTCTGGAACACAGGAAGTGCGATGTAAAGAAAGTTCAGCCAGTATAAGAAAAATAGAGCTCTGGAGATAAAATTGTCTTCATGTTTGCACTACCACATTTATTTTGTAAAAGACACTTCCTCCCTAATTCTCTCACGTGCCACGGTTATAATTAGTGCCTAGAGATGTTCTTGATACCCTAACTTAATAGTTTCTTGTCTCTCTGAAAGCATTCAGCTAACAGATTTATGAGGTTAAAAGATGTTCTACTTCAATTTCAGAATTTAAAAAAAAAAACCATAAATACATTGGCAAGAAAATTTTCAAATGACTAAGTATTTTCTTCATATTACATGAGATATACATTTTTAAAGAGACAGATAGGAATGATCCATTTGACCAGAATCTCCTTCCCGGGCTGAGCCTTTGTAAAAGAAAAAAAAAAAGCCATCTAGGAAAATATGACAACAGTCTGCAAACCTCCCACTAAAACTTCAGGTTGCAAAGGGGCATTGTAAAGATTTGTTCAGGTTCTTTTGTGTATAGCTTTGACTCACAGAGAGAGAAGTGATTAGCATTTATTTAACAATGCTAAAGAAATAGAAAGCAAAGCCTTTGCACAATGCAGAGAATAGAGTTGATGGTGCCTTTCAATATTATTGCAACCTGTTTTACAAAGCAATGAATTAGGCATTCCCAAAGCAGTGTTTTGGAGCAAAGCACTTCCACTTTTCTTTCACATGTTTATCGTTAACATCTCCTAGTACAGAAAGAAGTTTATTGAAAATACTATAAAATTCACCTTGCTTCAAACCAGCTCAGTCGTTTGGTTTCTTTTTAAATAAAAAATAACCCATTGATTTCCACAAAATTTCCAAAATTAGCATTGCTTAGAAAAAAGATATTTTACCAGTGCCTGAAACTTATGGATGCATCTCAGGGAGAAGAGACCTGACTAGGGGCACAGGGCTAACTAATTAATGAACAAAAAACCCAGACTAGACCTAAGAGGCGTCTTGGCCCAGAAAGCAGATGGCCAATGTTTTCACTATGTGCCATCCAAAGTAGCAAGACTTTTACTAGAAATTGCTAAAATTTCACTGTCACAGAAATTGATTTCTTTGCGATGTGATCAGGTAATATCTTTAAATAATTCATTTAAATCCACACAACCATTTGCTACATAATTCTTGGTTAAATCTTTGGCATATATTATTTCTCTAAAAATGGATCAAGGATTCAACTATGCATGTATATTATTTTCACCCTCAACAACAGAAACAAAATCATCTGGTTGAGATTTCCCCCCATCTAAATGTAAGACCTCATTTGGCAAGAGGTGGGGATGGAAAAAAAACAGTATTAGCAACACAAATTTTTGCAGATTTATATTTTAAACCTTACTCAAGTTAAAAACAAAGCAAAAACATAATATATTTGACATATAAGTAGATGTGGAGGAATATTTGGAAATGTTTGGCAGAACTGAGGCTTAAATCAGTATGTTCTGGGCTGAGGATGCAGCTCAGTGGTAAAGTACTTGCCAAGCATATGTGAAGTCCTGGGTTCCATCCCTGGTATCTCAAAAAATGTTCTTACACTCTACACCCCAAATTCTTAAGTATTCCACTTTTAAGAAATTGATTCCAAAATGTTACTTCTGTGGAAGATAGGCAACCAGCTGGGCCTGGCAGCAGGAAGGTCTGCACTGCCCCCTCATGGCCAGGAGGCTTTTTGGTAACTCTGCAGATAAATGGCTGAATGCAAAGTCAGACTTAGTTAATGCGTTTTAATAATGTACACTCATCTCCACAAAATGCATGAATATTCTTCCAAAACACATTAATATTTGTGTCCTGTACATTTGATCTGCTTCAGAATTTGAGATAAGCAATATAGTCTAGAAAAGGAAAAAGACACACTCTTCAGAGGAAAGAATAGGATTTAAATGACATTAAAGGAAAAGAGTCCACACAGAGAAGCAAGTTTTAAAGAAAATAACACATAGAAGCTGTGTTTTAGCAGGTCAAGTAATGTTTCAGACTATGTCAATATGAGCCACAAAGGATTAGAAAATTCAAAATTTCTGCATTTAAAGTGATTAGATCAAGGAAAACTTTTAAGGTATTTCAGTAAAAATTAAAGGAAAGGAATACCTAATCCTTTAACACTTTCTTCAAATGCAGAATAAAAATGAACTAACCAGATGAAAACTGCGGACTACAGATGAATCAAGTTTTAAATAAATTATTTTAAGTTTAATGGCCAGCCAAATATAAGTTAGAAACGTCAAAAATGAAAATGTTCAAGGAATACAAAAACATGTTAGAATTTGAGCTATCTGAAAAGCAGAAATGACTATTACACCTATTCTAGAAAGAGCCAGGCAGAATTTTAGAGAGAAAATTTAATCCCAGAAGTGCATCCTGAGTTAAGAGTACCTTATCATTCTATTTTATTTTTAATGAGGGAATGGGAGGTATGAAGGGGGTAGAGGGAGTAAAATTTCTTGTAATTATCAGATTACATAGCTTGCATTTTTGATGAAGAGTCAGATAATCAAAAAGTACTAATTATAGGATTAGAAAGGAGAAACACTAATTTGATTTTAAGTACTGAAAATTACTGCTAGGTAGAAGGTGAATGAGAATTCTGATTATTAATACTTGGAATAAAATGTGTACACTGGGTAAGAATACAGGTGATGTATTTTCACATCTGTAGTATAATTCAGTTCATTAATTCAGGGAACAAGTCTATGTGATACTCAGCATCATTTAAGAACAAAAATGGCTAGTGAATGATTAAGTTCAATCTACCTAATTTCCTGTTCTAATGATTTTCTATTAGCTACTTCTAGTGTTCCCTTTTTAAAAACTACATAATACTTGGGGAAAAAAATCTCTCAGAATATCGGGAACTTGGACACATTCTGGAATACATACTCCAAAACTTAGAAATGATATGTGCCTCAAAAACAACAACAATTATAATTTAAAAAAAAACTATCATCTCTAAAGTACCATGTGATGGCCTCTTGACCACAATTCTACCAGGAACCTTTTATACTACTGACGCATTGCAAGATTTGCAATAATTCCAAAAAAGTGCTCATCCTTCTCTTAACACAGATAGATACCAAAATATGAATACCTGTACTGTATGACAAATAGAGAAAGTAGTGGTTAACTTGCCCATTTGGCATCTGTTCTACCTTCCAACATGATACTATCCAACCCAAATTCTGAGCTAATCCACTAGTATTAAATTGCTTTAATTATCATTGGGATGGGTGGTAGAACAACAGACGTATTCATGGTAATGACCTCTTATTTCCCATAGCCTCTGACTATGTGCTATGAGTATAATGTATGTTAGGGCAAATAAAGCAAAATCCAGAGGTGCTAATCAGTGCTCTTTATAGAAGCCGATTTTATAGCCATGTGCAGAACCACATACATGCCTACACACATTTATTTACTTAACACTGTGATAAACCTTTTGAGCCTCTCAGGAGGAGACTGTAGTCCTCGCTTCACAGGAGGTCTCATAACAGTTGCAGTAAGAACCAAGACATTCCCATCCTGGTCACGTTAAATGACTGCAAAGATACATGTTTCTTCCTAAACTCACAGCTTAAAAATTACTGAAGAGGTCAAAGCCACATTTGAAGACTTACTGGAGCCAAACAGTATGCTAATGACGGATGGAGTCAAACTCTATTGTGTCATCATCTAAGGGGCTGGATGAAAAGCCAACATATTTCCTAAAGTCACACTGAGGTATCTGGCCATCCTTCCCCTGCCATATTTTGAGAGAAACCTGTAATGAGCAAAGTCTTTCAATAATGTCATAGAAGGAAGGGAAGTGAGAGAGAGGAGGAGAGGAGGACAGTGGTGGGAGGAGGAGGGAGCAAACCTGTTGTCACTCTGAGGGTCCAGCTAGAGCCCATGGGAAGGCTGCAGTGACACTGAGACCCACCCCTTGGAGCTTTCCCTGCACATTTTCAAGCCCATGAATCTGTTATCATCCACATCTCCAGCCCTAGAGTTCTGTGGTCCTATGATTCCATTATTCCATTTTTAAACCTGTGGAGTGGGAGTGTTTCTGAGTACCCTGCTCACACAGATGGTGGTGGGAAGAATCCCAAGAATATGTTACATGTAGTAAAGTGCCCACTTCACTACGTAATCACTCCCTTCCCGTTTCACATGAAGCAAGATTATATTATCTCAAAGACAGCTGCGAAAACACAAGTGGTTTAATGGTCGCATGGCATCGGCACATACATGTGTAAGGAAAGAGGAAAGAAGAAACTGCTCCTGATTACACCCACTTGGGGCTAAATGTACAAGAAGGTAGTCTCACAGGACCAGATCACTATTGTACATCAGATCCACAGACTGAGGGAGGGAGAGAGATAGAGAGAGAGAGAGAGAGAGAGAGAGAGAGAGAGAGAGGGAGAGAGAGAGAGAGAGGGGACCTGTCGAGGGAAGAAAGGCAGAAGGAACTCAAAGATAAAATCACCTACAAAATCTCTACATGCCTGATGTTCTAAAAATATACTGCACTGAAAAGCCATTTGTCAAGGCAACCTTTCTGAGACTAAAACACGAGCAATGTGCCAACCACCAGTTTCCCACAATCATCTCAGTTTGAGCACCGCTTCGATCCTGCTGTTCCTCAACCTGGCTCTGTGCAAAACTGACCCCCGCGCCACAGCAATCCTGGTATCTGGAGTTCAGGTATCACCCGGGTCCCTGCATCTCACCTGATAATCTCAGAGCCATTTTATGCTCCCTGTTACTTTCTCAATCTGTCACTGCACCTGACACCCTGGCAGAGACCATCCACTTCTGTCATCCCACCATACAATCCTCAGTAATGTTTAACACGGTTATTTCTTTACCTTACTCTCCTTAGTGGAAAACTCTGAAGAGTTGGAGATTTTCATAGACTTTGAGCGATGGGACTGCCGCCGGATAGAATCCTCCCGGGAGTATTTCACAGACCCTGAGGTCCTCACCCGTACCTTGCTGGCACTCTGCACACTATTCACGCCAATCATTTTGAAGGGAAGGGGTTAAGAGAAATAAAAAGGCACTTTCTGCCGGGTGCAAGGCTCGAACGCTAGAGGAACTCTGCCTGTTGTGCCTAAGCAGCTCCCGAGCTCCTGAGCAGCTCCGCGATCCGCCTTAGCTTCGGAAGCACCAGGCTGCCTCCCCCAGCACCTTCAACTACCCTGTTTGCAGCGAGTCTGATTGTTCCAGGCAAGGCTCACGTCACTGGCTGCAAAGAGGAGGAAAAAAATGCAATCCCACCCCTGCTACTCGTCTCTCTTTTCCACACACACACGCACCACATTCACACACTGGAACAAATGGCAATTGGCCAGGCAAGCAATTCATTAACATTCCAAATAGCAACACCATTTCTCTTGTGATATTGTGCAGCAAGCTCATTAATGTCAACAGCAAAATAGAGATACCACAAATAAAAGTCTCAAGTCATCTGCAAGTCACCATGTGGAGTGGGAACGGATGGAGCTACATTTCTAAAAGGGGAAAAAAAATACCGATGGGTGTCAAAAGACTCAGTCAATCATAGGCTTGTGACAGGATGGATGGGAGCCACAAAGGCATCTCAGTGATCAATAATTTTCCTTTCTTTCCTGTTTCAGGCCACACAGTTTAACAGCAATTCAAATTGTATTGCTGTCCTGAAGAATTAAATGTTTTCTATGGTCTTAGAGCAGGCTAGTATTTAGCTCAGTTGGTAGAGTGCTGCTCTGCAGTCTCTGAGGTCCCCGGTTCGATTCCCAACAGTGCAAAAATGGGAGAAGGACGTGGCAATCCACTTCCAAGGCAATCCCAAAACAAAAGCACTGCTCTGCAGTCTCTAAAAGCTGGGGTTCAATTCCCAGCATGGCAAAAATGGGGAGAAGGATGTGGCAATCCACTCCTGAGGCAATCCTGAAACAGTCAGCACTGAAAACCCTATGAGTGTCGCTACAAGTCGGACACCACTCCAAGGCACCTAACTACTACTACAATGGTCTTAGACTACAATAGCTAGATATTTAGACAAAAATTTCCAGCTTGGATGGCAGATACAGAAGAAAAATGTTAGCTACTTCCCTATCATGCTGAACAGTTAAGAAAAAAAAATTGGGGTGGGGGTTAGCACATGTTAACTTTAAATATAGCTCAAAGTGAGATCAATACAGTCAACCCAGATCAATAAGGAGCAAGCAGCTTTTCTAAGAGCTATAAATGCTCTGTCAGTGTACACAGGAACAAGCCACCTTCCCAGTAAGAATTACAAATTGGACACTGTTAGAAAACAAGATGATTTTAGTTCCTGAAACATGAAGTTAATTTTGAGCATAATAATCAAACTTGCAACACCTGACTTATCTGATATCCCAGGTGGACAGGGTCAGCCACATAAGCATGTCTTTCAAAGGAAGGAGATTTTGGTTTTAATATAAATAACAAACTTGTTGTTAGGTGTTGCCGAGTTGTGTCCAACTCATAGTGATCCTCATAGGGTTTCAGTGGCTGCTTGTTTGGAGATTGCTTCAGGAGTAGATTGCCACGTCCTCCTCCCATTTTTGTGGTGCTGGGAATTGAACCCAGGACCTCAGAGACTGCAGAACAGCAGTCTATCAGCTGAACTAAATTCCAGCCCCAAATAATATACTTAAAAAGTTTCTAAAAGCCATTCTGGGAAGAGCATGTTACTTCAACCCATTACACCGCTCAAATCTGAACTTTTTGTTGGTGATTCAGGATTGCAAGTTCTGTGTAGTATACAGCTAAATATTGATGTTCTTGAGCATTATTTAAGGTACTTAGGCTGTTTCCTCCCATCCAGAGGCCCAGGTGAAGGTGATGCTTAAGCTTTGGGTTTGTCCCCCTGTGACTGGGGCTTTCTTGCACGCTCCCTTAGACTTCCTCACTTTTGATCTCCTGCCTTTGAAGCACTTGGGGCTTAGACAGTGCTATAAGGGAGACAACGATACTGATTTGGGTGGAATTTTGTCTATAACAGCAACAGAGAATAAGTTGTAGAAGATCTTGGGGCAATCCTGTCCTTTAAGGTTGCATGGGAGTCAAGATTCTATGACATCATTTTGTCTACTATGAGGTACAAGTTCCTCTCTTCCCAGGTTATTGAAGCTTCGGAACGGCTGTCAGAATAAAACATTTCTATAATGACCATACCTCACATAGTACGTTCCAAAAACATAAAAAGTGGTGTTTTGTACCAGGATAACAGCAAGTGAGCTTTTAGAACATATACAATTCTAAGTGAAGCATATGATGATTCTATAGGCAAATATCTCTATTTAGCCAAAGTAAGCTTGAGGTAGAACCATAAAGGAACTGGCAGCAGAGGCGAGAAAAATTCAAAAAGTTCTGTGTATAAGCCATGAGAGCCTGCCTCAGCACGGTTCTGAATAGACAGCACTGGTTTAAAACAATCACACCCTTTGGATAGTTGCCAGTCACCATGAGCAGGAGTTAGAATATACCTCCTGGGGCACTTAATTTTCTCCACTAAAATAGTTAAATAAAAAAAAAGAAAAAAAAAAAACACAATTGAAACCACATGCTACCATACACAGAAATGGAATGTGATATCCCACTTCATCTCTGCAAGGTTTAACAGAAATGTACTATCTTTATCCAGTGACTTCCCAACTGGCATTAGTCCTGGTCTGCCATTACTAACAACCCTTTCATCTCTGCAACACCTACAACTTTGGAGAAGTAATCCAGTGTCTCATCTCCAGCCTCAACTTGACCATTCTGTGAGGTGGCTTGAGGTGGTACTACACTGCCCTGTGCAGATGACAATAGCTCAGGATGCCAGAATACCACAGGAACCCAGAGCCTCACATTATGCTATACAACAGAGCACATAATCTCCCACACCACACAGCTGGTCACGCTGCCCTTTCCTTTCTAAACTTATAATGAGCTTTTTTGAAAGTCCAGGAGAGAAAAGACTTCCTCTGCCCCTGCCCTGTATTCTCTGTTCCAGGACACATCTATATCTGGACGGAGTGAAGAGAACCACTGTAATGCCCTTGGCAGTCCGAAGGACTAACAGCAGATGATGTCTCTAACTCCTGAGCATGTCACTAACAGGCACCTGAGAAGGGGCAGGACCCATAGAAGTCAGGACCCTCGGTTGTTGTTGTTAGGTGCCCTCGAGTCGAGTCCGACTCATAGTGACCCTCATAGGGTTTTCAATGGCTGAATGTTTCGGGATTGCCTTGGGTGTGGGTTGCCAGGCCCTTCTCCCATTTTGCAGTGCTGGGAATTGAACTTGGGACCTCAGAGACTGCAGACTACCAACTAAGCTAAATCCCAGCCCTTAGGGCTGGCCGAATCTCCCTACCTAACTTATCTCCACCACTTCCCAATGCTGCTGTCTCCTTCAGTCAGACATTCCTCTTCACTCCAGGTTAAGGCATCAGGCTGTAGCTTCTGTTCAACCCTTACAGGGAATAGAGCCTCCCTCCTTTCTGGAGCTTTTCTGAATGAGCCTCCATTTGCTATCCTCCTGCCTTGAGCTCTGTGGTCCCCACATAGCTGGATTCTCATCAGTCAGTGGTTAGCTTAAATGTTACCTTTTCAAAGGGACTTTCTCTTCTCAGCCTCCTTAAAATGGCCCTCATCCTCCACCCCAGTCATTCTCCATCAAAACCCCACCGTCCTCCTTTCCGGGACATTCACTGATGCTGAAATCTGCATCTCAGAGCCCACGTCAGTGCCTGGTAGAGAGCAGCTCAATGACTACTTAGGGAATAAACAAACTCCTTGAACACACACTAAGTCTCCTCTCTTGATCAGATTTCAGGCCATTAATCTTCCTTTTAAAGAAAATTTAGATTTCTTTTTCCTGAAAATATAGGAAATAATTTTTTTCTAACAAAAGAAGATGTGGTAAAATTTAAGTCTTCCTCCCACAGTGGTTGCTTAACCCCTTTGCTCAGAAACAAGAACTATTGCCAATTTTGCAGACATCTTTCCAGAATGAAGCTATCCACATATACTATGTATGCCTGTTCACATTCTTATGGACAATAAATGGAAATATGGCATATATTCATGCTGCTTTTGTTTCTTCCCCTTATCAAAATCATTCTATATCACCACACATAAAGCTGCTACCTCATTAATAGCTGCACTGTTATTATTGTTAGGTGCTGTCAAGTTGGGTCCAACTCATAGTGATCCTCGGGCTTTTCTTTTCTTCTTCTGCTTCTTTTTTTTTTTTTTTTTTTTTTGCCTTACTGGAGGTTGAACCCAGGGCATCAAGCTTGCATGCTGTGCAAGTGCTGTACCACTTAGCTGTACCGCCAGCCAACTGTTTTACTTTTTGAGATAGGGTCTGGCTAAATTACACAGACTGCCTCTGGTCTCAAAGTTATGATCCTCCTGCCTCTGCCTCAGGAGTTGCTGGGATTATAGATGTGCATCACCATGCCCAGCTTTTATGGGGTTTTCAATGGCTAATTGTTTCAAGATTGCTTTGGGAGTAGATTTTCACATCCTTCTGTTTTTTGCAGCGCTGGGGATAAACCAGGGAACTCAGAGAGTAGACAGCAGGCGCTCTATCAACTGAGCTAAACCCCAACCCAATGCTGTTATTAT
Organism: Pedetes capensis; assembly: GCA_007922755.1. Classification (NCBI taxonomy): domain Eukaryota; kingdom Metazoa; phylum Chordata; class Mammalia; order Rodentia; family Pedetidae; genus Pedetes; species Pedetes capensis. The sequence continues at coordinate 79,295 of VMDO01002884.1, read as the reverse complement.
TAGGTGACATCAAGTCGATATCCGACTCATAGCAACCCTATAAACAACAGAATAATAGGTGAAACATTCTGTCAGTGCTTCTATGCTATTTGTAGGGTTTTCAACGGCGGATTGATTTTTGGGAGTGGGTTGCTGGGTCCTTCTCCCAAGTCTATAGCACCTGGTGTTCCCAGGTGGTCTCCCATCCAAGTACTAACCAGGCCAGACCCTGCTTAGCTACTGAGATCTGTTGGGATTGGATGCCACAGGGCTACTACGGCTGCAGGCCCCAGCCCAATAGCTACATAGTATTCCATGATATGGACATACTATATTTTATCAGGGTCATATTATTGGACGTTTAGTTTACACTCTTTTGCTATAATAACTGTGGTACAGTAAATATGTCTGCAATATATTTCATCTTTAAAAAACCACATTTAAGTTTTTGTTTGTATTATTTTGTTCTGTTTTTGGTTTTTTTGCAGTACTTGGGGGTTGAACCCAGAGCCTTGCACATACTTTGTAAGCACTCTACCAGTGGGCTGCACCCCCAGCCCATTTTTTACTTTTTTGAGACAAAGTCTTGCTAAGTTACGAAGGCTGCCTCTGGCCTTGAACCTGTGATCCTCCTGCTTCTGCACCCTGAGTTGCTGGGAATACAGGTGTGCATCACTGTGCTCTGTCTTAAAACACATTTAAACATATGGTTTTCCAGTTATTTTCCAGTGTATTCCAGTATTTTCCTCCTACACTTACTATCTCTCATCGTCTTGGTACTAGGTCTATATTGGTACAAAACTAGATGTACCATGAAAGAATCACTTCAAAGACATATTAGGTGGCCATGCCCTGCCCCTGCCTACTGAGGCTTTGCCTCCTAGATGTTAGCCAACCCTTACAGAGATCTTGCTTCTGATAAAATAAAGGCAAGCCTCCTGGAAAGCAGCAGCTGTTGAACAACAAAACAATTTTCTATAACAACTTCACCAGAATCCAATAGTGACTTCCATATTAGATCAAAAAAGTGGAGAAATGTAACAAGGCAAACTAATTTGTTGGAAGGCTGGGAGTTGGTACTTCACCATCTGATTCTCTCTCTGATTGAGTACATTATTTGGTACCTAAGTGATAAAAAAGGGCTGGGATTTAGCTCAGTTGGTAGAGCGCTGTGCTGCAGTCTCTGAGGTCCCAAGTTCAATTCCCAGCACCGCAAAAATGGGAGAAGGGCATGGCAATCCACTCCCAAGGCAATCCCAAAACAGTCAGCCATTGAAAACCCTATGAGGGTGGCTGTGAGTCAGATACCGACTCGACGGCACCTAACAACACAACAAGTGATAAAAGCGTTCTTAAAAGCATCCTTTCTATTTTTGTTGTTAGGTGTCATTGAGTCTAGACGGTATCCAACTCAGTGACCCTATGTACAACAGAAGAAACACTATTGTCAGTGCTTCTATGCTATTCATAGGGTTTTAAATGGCGGATTGATTTTTGGGAGTGGGTTGCCGGGTCCATCTCCCAAGCCTACAGCATCTGGTGTTCCCAGGTGTTCTTCCATCCTAGCACTGATCAGGCCTGACCCAGCTTAGATTCTGAGATCTGACGGGACTGGATGGCACAGTGGTGCGGCCGCAAGCTAAAGGGTCTTAGTCATTAGTTAATAGAAAATCTCACTTAACATCTCGATAGCCAGAGTCCCAGAGAAATGAATTCAATTTAATACATTTTTATTGTGTGCCTTCCAGGTGTCAGGTGCTAGGATATACAATATTCACAAAATCCAGCTCCTAACTTTAAGTAGTTTACCTTTAGCTGAGGGTGGTAAGTGGAGAGAACAGACAATTCTGTTGCCATGGTTATAAAGGTGGACCTCCTTGGAGTATCCATGAACTGAAAGGAATGCAGATCCCAAATGAGATAGGAGGATGGAGTCTAGGCAGATATTTCCCTGTATTCTAAGACAACCTCATGGAAGCATTTATAAATACCAATTGTCCAGAGGCCTAGAAGGGTTGGGGCAGAGAGAGAGGTAAAGAGTAGGGAGAATGGTGGTTGTAACAGGCATCCAACTTAAATGGCTCTCATGGCTTTCCCTAGCTCCTCAAATTACATGTGCTTGTACTGAAGCAGAGTAAAGTGACAGGATGCCAATCTGAAGTCAAAGGGCAGGTGCCAGCTGTGAATTTCTGGCTGTGACTGTCATACCAATCAACAGCTTCAAGAGGCTGCTGCTGTCATGAAGGTGCTAATAAGTAATTCTTTTGCAGGACATTCTTTTGGACCTGATCTCATTATTGGAGATGGAAGGGGACTCAGAAATAATCACATCCAATCTCTTCATGTTATAGATGAAGATTCCTGAGACACAGAACCATGAAGCAACTTGTCTCGGATTTCACTATTAAGTGGGTCTGTTTCCTAACTTCCAGTACAGAAGGTTTGGTTTTTCCTTACCCTACCTGCTGCTTGGCCTGCAGCCACACACCACTGCGGCATCCATTCCTGTCCGATCCCGGAAGCTAAGCAGAGTTGGGCCTGGTTAGAACTTGGATGGGAGACCGCCTGGGAACACCAGGTGCTGTAGGCTTGGGAGACAGACCCATCAACCCACTCCCAAAAATCAATGCTCCATTGAAAACCCTATGAATAGCAGAGAAGCACTGACAATAGTGTTTTGTCTGTTGTATGTAGGGTGGCTATGAGTTGGACACCGACTCAATGGCACCTAACAACAACAACAACTTAATTCTTGAAAGCTAAACATTCTATGAACACCCACTTTTTCAGACTGCATTAAAGCCTGAAATGGTTGCCTTGAAGTGGAAAATCAAAGCTGGGAGACAAAATCCAGTAGTGAAATGGAGCCAGTCACTCATGCAACAGCTATGGAAAGGAGACTTGAAAAATCAATTCTACTAGCAGTTTAGGAACTAGGCTTGGGGTCCAGAAAGATGGGTGACAGATTCCTCTCCTTGCCATGACAAGAATGAGGTATGCATCCTTCTATTCTCTGGGTGCTACTCTTTCCCACACAGCAATATCATCAGTGAACTAGTTACCCTTCTAGAGAACAGGATCTACTATCTACCACCATCAGGGAGAATACAGGGAATAACTTTAAATTAATACACTCAAATAGTGGCTGGGCACAGTAGCACGTGCCTGTTATCTTTGTGACTCAGAAGGCTGGGGCAGGAGGATTTTGAGTTTGAGGCCAGAGATAGCCTCCACATTATAGTGAGACTGTGCTTCACAATAGAAAATATAAAAAGGATGGGGGTGTGGCTCAGTGGTAGAGCACTTGCCTAGCATGTTTGAGGCCCTGAGTTCAACTTCTGAGTACTGTGGGGGGAAAAAAAATTAGATAAGAGCTTACTCCTTGCTTTATTTTTCCTGTGTTCTTCTAGGTTATCCAAGCTGATAAATCTCCAGTCTGGAGACCCATTATGATCCCTAACAAATAGTAGCAGCCTAGCTTTTTCTAGCTCTCTATAACCTAGAACCAGATCTTCATCGCAGATGGTCTAGCCACAGGAGGCTTTAATGCAGACTGCCCTGTGTTAGTGTCTGTGGTAAACCTTGTTCCCATGTGCCACTTTGATTGACACACTCCCATTTTCCAAACTAGGACTCAAGCAATGTCTCCCAGAATAGACATGTGGCCTATACTACCTGGCCACTTTTGGTCTCTGGTGCCCCAGCCTACTGAGTGAGCGTCACATGTACCTGCCTTTACCCTTCTCAGACACAAAAGTGCAAAGTTGTGCCCAGCTGTGTGGCTGTGGACTTCTTGGTTCATAAGGAATCATCTAGAATTCAAACTAAATCAGCTTTGATTAATAATCATCATCTTTGGTACCTGGTTGGGAGAAGGGCCTGGCAATCCACTCCCAAGGCAATCCTGAAACAGTCAGCCATTGAAAACCCTATGAGGGTCGCTATGAGTCGGATACCGACTCGAAGGCACCTAACAACAACAACAACATGGTACCTGGTGCCTGTAGCCGTAGCGCTGTGGCATCTGATCCCGTCATATCTCAGAAGCTAAGCAGGGTTGGGACTGGTTAAATCTTGGATGGGAGACAGCCTGGGAACATCAGTTGCTGTAAGCTTGGGAGAAGGACCCGGCAACCCACTTCCCAAAAAACAATCTGCCATTGCAAACCCTATGAATAGCAGAGAAGCAGTAACAATACTGTTTCTTCTGTTGTACATAGGGTCGCTATGGGTCAGATACAGACTCAATGGCACTTATCAACAACAATGGTACCTGGCAGTTGGAAGTCAAAAAGCCTATGACTTGTTCAACCTATGAGGATGTATTGCTTCACTCCAGCAGCCCTCCATCTCGCCTGTAGCATCACATGCTTTTAGTTCCATCTGTTCTTCAAACATACAAAGCAACAGGATGGGGGAAAACCTTTAAATAGAACCCTCTTACATTTAAGATTAAATAACACTCTTGAGGGGGGAAAACACAGTGTAAGCAAGAAATAGTTCCAAACTTGAGGGAAAAAATCATTTTTCCTTTGTAAACCACACAGTCATTTTAAGGCCTGATAGACCAAAGCCGATAACTTAGTTTTGCTACTGAGGCGTGGAGGAAAAGGCAGAAGGAAGCCTGCAATTGTTCATATGCACAGCTCCGCACTATCTGAGGAGTCACAGGCAGGTCAGGTCTTTCCAAACTATCACATGGCAAAGAAACACAAAACTGGGTCTTGAAACTACTAGGTCTTTAGAGGGCAAGAAAACCCAACCTTTCCTGTATACCAGAGGCACTAACTATTCTTCTTCCTGTGCTGCAAAAAGGTTCTTTTCATTCTACTGCAGAATAAATACAAAATGCAAATGCAGAAGTGGTATTTCAAAGCCCCACAAGCTATTCTTCAAGGTGAGTAAGGCAATAATTATACATAAGATTGTAAATGCTGAGAAAATACTCTGTTCCAGAAGTTAATCCAATAAACCCATCCATAATTACCTCTTTATATCATCAAGTGTTGATTCAATAAACATGTCCCCAAGTGCCTAATAAATGCCAGGCACAGTCCCTATGAGGAAATGAAGTGATTAGAAATCCAAGCCCTTGTGGTATTTCACATCAGACAAACTATGTTCTATGTAAGAAACAGTGTCAATCAAAGCACATGACCCTCCTTGTGTTTTTTCCCTAAAATATTATTTAAACAGTTTTTGCTGCCTCATTGAAGACCACTAACACTTCACTCTTCATTTCTCTGACTGGGTCTAAATAGTTTGAGTTATTTACATGTTAGTTTCTATCAGTCAGTAATTTCAAAATTTGCCTGCAGCCATAGCCCTGAGGCATCTGATCCTGTGAGCTATCGGAAGCTAAACAGGGTCAGGCCTGGTTAGTACTTGGATGGGAGACTACCTGGGAAAACCAATTGCTGTAGGCTTGGGAGACGGACCCAGCAACCCACTCCCAAAAATCAATCCACCATTGAAAACCCTATGAACAGCAGAGAAGCACTGGCAATAGTGTTTCCCCTGTTGTGTGTAGGGTCGCTATGAGTCGGACACCGACTTGACGGCACCTAACAACAACAACAATTTCAAAGTTTATTTAATTTCACTGAATAACAGCTCCCACTTGATGCTATGTAACAGCAACTGGAAGCTCTATGGTGCAAGTGACAACACTTAACGTTGAATTCTGTTCAACATTTTGATTCCCCTTGTTTACCATACCAGGAATCGAATATTATGCAAAACAGAATCCTGCTCCCACTGCGATAGACATAAATCAAGTAATTGTTGATCAATAAGTAATCAAATAATCCCTCAAAGAAATGTAAAACAGTAAAACTGTCAATACCCTGGAGAAGCAGCATGTGGATTCCAGACTGTCCTGGCCTAAAAGAAGATGTCCTGAGGAAATTAGACAACGATGCCTGAGATGCGAACTGAAGGATGAACAGGAAAAGAAAGGGACCAAAAGTCTGAGCAAAGGCCTTGTGGTGACCGGGGTAAAATGAGTCCGAGTGACCAAAATGGGGAGGAGGCTATGGGATATCAGCTTTCTGAAGGATGACGAGAAGCTTTCAAACAGACTCACAAAAGTAGTAGCAGAGTCTGACTGGAATTCTAAGGGGACTGATCGTTCAAAATGATGCGGACTTCTGTGACAAATTAACAGTCTTTCCTCAATGTGTTACAATGTTGCTGCTTACACAAAAATCAAAGGCTCCAAGGTCCAGCGCTGGCCTATGTTAATGTAGAGTTAGTTTGATTGTGACACTATGGGTGCCAAGTGGATGCCTAGATCTAGAATCAATGCTGCAATAAGCAGTAGTTGTAGATGCATCATATTAGTTTTTAAAGTTACAATACTTGTTTGATTGGGCTGGGATTTAGTTCAGTTGGTAGAGTGACACTCTATATTCTCTGAGGTCCTGAGTTTGATTCCCAGCAGTGCAAAAATGGGAGAAGGACATGGAAATCCACTCCCGAGGCAATTCTGAAACAGTTAGCCATTGAAAACCCTATAAGGGTTACTATGAGTTGCACATGACTTGACACCACCTAACAACAACTTGTTTGGTTACTTCTTCCACAGCACGAAGCATTTCTTAATCCTAAATCTGTATTTCCAAAGGTATGAGCTTTCATTTATATATATCATGGTAGTTTTTAAAGTTAAAACAGAAGTAGTTGTAATATAAGAGCAGCAGCAGTGGTTATTAGTCACCAAGGGGAATTGGTGTTATTACTTTGGAGATATTTGTGTATCCCAACTGCTTTTACTCTCAAAAATAATACAATAAATAATAAAATACCAAACATCCTGGACTGCACAGATGTTATGGTAATACCTCAATCAGTAAAGTCTCTCCAGAATTCAACTCAAAAAAAAAAAAAAAGAAAAGAAAAAAAAAGAATGGACTACAGAAAACAAAGGAAAAATTAAAATTCCCATTTTAATACCAATGTTGTGCTCTGGTGCTTCAGAAGTTCGTTCCCAGGAATAGAAAGTCTATATGGAGTTTAGACTGGCTCCAGTTCACCCTCAAGTAAATTCCTGAAGAATTTAGAAAAATTGTGGCACAGACTCAGGAGTCTAGTCCATTTTGAAATAGATAAAGGTCAGGCTATACATGTCACTGGGCTGGGATTTAGCTCAGTTGGTAGAGCACTGCTCTGCAGTCTCTGAGGTCCTGAGTTTGATTCCCAGCACCACGAAAACGTGAGAAGGATGTGGCAACCCACTCCAGAGGCAATCCCGAAACAATCAGCCATTGAAAACCCTGTAAGAGTCGCTATGAACCGGACGCAACTCGACAGCACCTAACAACAACAACAATACATGTCACTGGGGTGGAAAACTTCTCAAAGTGAGCTAGCTTGGGGGATTCAGGGAGATTTCAAACACATTTCCCTTGCCTTGCTGGTTATGGTGCTGCTACCCTCCTCCCCATCCCCAGATGGGCCTCAGGCAACATCTGTAGGGTTTCCATGGAACCAGAACAGCTGGAAATGTGCAACCTTGAACAAACTACCAAGACCCAAACCAATATATTTACTATTTAATACTCTCTGCCTCATCTGAAGTTCAGCGTGCCCAAGACCATAACTGTGGCTTCGGTGAGGTTAACAGCATGTTTGGTGGCAGTAAAGTGCAATGCTTATGAGTCAAATAGATCTGTGTTCACATCTTGGCTTCATCATTAATTTATCATTAATTTTGGATAAATCATTGACATTCTCTAAATTTCACTAAAAAACAAAAACAAAAACAAAAAACAAAACAAAACAAAACAAATCCACAGGGAAATATGCTGCACTGGACATTCGTTGATTTTAGGTTACTCTTCAAAAACAATTTCCTATTTTAAAGGAAATTCCCACTGTGTGAAGACATGGGGAACAGAGAAAGTATCCCCTATTCCTGTAAGCTGGAAGCAAAATTGTAAGCCACGGGACCTAAACTTGGCCACCCAATGCTCGCAAAGGAGTGACATAAAGATTTAGTCAATGGCAGACACCCTATGTCTGTTGCGGTGGTAACTGCAGGATCTGGATGACATCGTTCCCATGAAAGGACCATGGCGTTTTCCTCTGTCTACTTTTCTTGGTTCAGGTCTGTTTTCCTCCTATAATTCTCAGAACAGCCTCTCCCTCCATTCTGAACTGTCTGATCACTTTCCAATAGATTCCTTTTAGCTTTAAGATTATCAGAGGTCAATTTCCTTTTTTTTTTCTTTTGTAGTCAAGAATTCTGGTGACTACAAATGACATTATGGGATGGAATAGAGGAAACAGGTGAAACACTTAGAAAAGCACCATGTAAGTAGGGGGCGGGGCTGGGATTTAGCTCAGTTGGTAGAGCACAGCTCTATAGTCTCTGAGGTCCCGAGTTGAATTCCCAGCACTGAAAAAATGGGAGAAGGATGTGGCGATCCACTCCCATTGAAAACCCTATAAAGGTTGCTATGAGTTGGACTCAATGGCACCTAACAACAACAACATGTAAGTGGGATCTTTGTGGTACTGGATAATAACGCTGGACGCTGAATGCTCTGAAAGATTTGTGAATGTGCAATCTGAAAACACTCCCATCCAAGTTTTTAGGAAACCAGAGAATAACTACAGTAGCTCAAGCCAGAGCTTTGTTTCAGTAACAAAGATTAAGATGATACTGGCATCTATTTAAGCCTGAGCCACCAAATGTTGAATAATCATCAATAAAACTTTCCTGTACCTTGTGCCTTAGAAACACTGACCTCTCTGTGACCCTTGACCTCACCCTCCTCATCTACTGCCACTACTATGCTGCTCCCTGTGTCATGAAACAGAACATTCTATAGACTTTGAATTAGGTAATTAATCAGTGAGATTATGACTCCAGATGAAAACTTAAAAAAAAAAAACAAAAACTTCTGACTGATACAGTAAAATTATTCTGATAAATGAATTTGTTTTCAAGTAGCAGTGCTCATTCAAGAGACCCGTAGAGCTGGCCAAGTATGTGGTAGAAAATTATAACATCCCCCCAAAAAAAAAGAATACTAGGAGATATTTTTAAAAAATCTATTAGAACACATTTACATGAGAAGAAACCAAAAAAGGGGTAGGGGAGGAGGAGGAGGAGCAGAAGGTGGAGGAAGAGAAGGAGGAGGAAGAGGAGAGAGAATTTAGCACAAATAGCAGCGAGAGAGACCTAAGTTAGGCTGTGTAATCCTCAGATTCTTCAGGGACAGAACTACTGTAAGACAACTAAAGATCTCTGGCAGCAGGAAAAAGCTTCTTTACAAAGAACAGCAACAACAAAGGGTTGGAATGAGCTAATATTACAGTGATACTGAGATCCCACCCTGGGCTGCCTAGGTGAAGGCAGACAATCTAAATTAAATCTTAATATCTCTCCGAGGAAGTCACAAACGTAATACTCACTGATACCTGACAACCCCAAACAAGTCCTGTAGACGGGAAAGTGCAAGTGGGAGGTAAAAGGAGACCAGCATCTTTCATTCCTTCTGTCACAGGTTATATATAGAACTGAGTAATATATCAAGCACAGTCACCCCTGGGAATCTGAGAGGGGTGGGTTCCAGGAGCCTCCTTAGGTATCCAAATCTGTGGATGCTAAGTCCCTTATATAAAAAGGGGATAGCATGTGTAGTTAACCTGTTCATAACCACCTGTACATTGCAGATTACTTGTAATACCTAATACAAGGAAAATGTTACATAAGTAGTTTTAGAAACCAACAGACTTCTATGCACCTTAGAAGACCATGAAGGGAGTTTTAGCACTAACTATAACTTTATTCTCTCTTACAAGCCATTTTTATTAGGCAGTAACTGATGCTTATAAAATAACGCATGCAATGATTATGCAAGATATTAAAAATAATAACATTAAACCACTTTAACACTTCTCTGCTAAATGTGAAATGGAACATAACCACCAAGGCTGGGCGTGGTGGCACACGCCTGTCATCCCAGCAACTCGGGAGGCAGAGGCAGGAGGATCGCAAGTTCGAGACCAGAGGCAGTCTGCATAACTTGTCGAGACCCCGTCTCAAAAAGTAAAAAAATGGGCTGGGGGTGCGGCTCAGTGTTCCAGCACTTGCAAAGCATGCAAGCGCGAGGCCCTGGGTTCAACCCCCAGTATGGCGAAATAAAATAAAATAAAATAAAAAAATAAAAAACCATAACCACCACTGTTGAAAATTCTTGCAGTCCAGTCTCAACTGTTTTGCTCATTACACACATTTTGGAAAACAATTCGGCATTATTCTGAAAGTTGAATTTGTCTCCCTTATGACCTCCCAGTTCTTCCAAGACTAACCCTAGAAAAACTCATTCACATATACTGAAGGGGATGAGTTAAATGTTTTCATTTCTGTAACAAGCGAGAACAGGAAACAATTGAAAAAGTTAACTAAAAGGTAGTTATTTCATAAAGTCAAAATGCTTTACTCTCCCATCCATAAAGCTAGCTTTGTAACCAAAGGGGGAGAGACGGTAACGAACACTCCAGGGTGGACGCTGGGCTGGACTGCTCAGGGGCCCCTTCAGAAGGAAGGACACAGGCATCTCGTCCTATTGGCTCAATCTCACAACTGCTCTATGGGAAAGAAAGCTGTCAGGCCCCAAATTCACCATCCCCTAGGAGAGATGACCTTCACCTGAGGATTCAACGCCTGTCTAGTTCTGTCACCTGACTTTAGGACAAGTATGAGGGCCACTTGGACTTCAGAGTTTGCAAGAATCACAGAGGTGCTTGGTGAGACTGTATCCCAGTGAAATTCCCCTTTTGCTCAGTCCTGTATCCTCCACATCCCCTCTGACTCAGTGTTTCCCAGGCAATCTCATATATGCTGGAAACTTCACCTACATTTTTTTCCTTTAATCTTTATGGTAAACCTTATTAGGTAGACATTATTACTGCATTTTATAGATGAGGTTCAGTGAAAGCAGCTATACTGCCTAAAGCTATTCATCTAAAACAGGAACTTGGATTCAGTGGTGAATGTATTAGAATCCTAAAGACTACTCTTTCTCTGGGTGGCCCATATTACTAAGCAGCACTTTGCTCAGCTTGTTTTAGTATATATTCCTGGAAGCAAATAAAAGTGCATTTCCTTTAGAATATTCTTTAATTCAGGTATTCCTAATTATAATTTCCCCTAGAATGATCCAAGTTTCACTATAATAACATAGTATCACTCTCAGTCATCAGCTTATAAAGGGTTTGCTAGTTTATGAATATAAATAAAATTAAAAATTTTATTGTGCTAGTTCTAAGAAATCTGGCTCCACCACTTTTACTCATTCTAACAAGGTAAGAGAGAGGCATCAAATCAGTCAGACCAACTTTAGTGTAATAGAAGTATATGAAAACAACATATATGTAAAATTTCCTAGTGACCTCACTAAAATATATAAATGAAATTAACTTTAATAATATATTTCATTGATCCCATATAACCAAAATAGTATCAGTTCAACATGTGATCAAAATAAAAAAATAGTGAGACATTTTATATTCTCATTTTATTGTATTAAGTCTTAGAAATCTTGTGTATATTTTGGGCCACCCAGGTATCAAATGCTCTATGGCCATGTGGGGCTAGCATAGGGAAAGGGGAAAAGACAAGAAAACAAAGGGCTAACAAACAGGACTGGGACTAGAGAGTGTCCAGTAAGACCACAATCCAGTCCCTCTCTAGCCAACAAAAATATTTGACAATTCTTAAGACTCAACAAAATTTTTCCATCAAATATGGAGCTTGTTTCCTTGATAACCTGCTTAAATAAGACCAGCTTACAGAACATCATAAAGAAATATTTATTTTATTTGTAGTACTGAGGTCAGAGGTCCATGACTCAGAGGTCAATAAAACAACATTTCTTTCCTATCAGAAGTAGACTTGAAAACATTTTGTATTCTAGAGTACTAGAGTTATTTAGGGCTGGGGTTTAGCTCAGTTAGTAGAGTGCCACTCTGTGGTCTCTGAGGTCCTGGGTCCAATCTCCAGCACCACAAAAATGGGAGAGAGATGTGGCAGCCCACTCCTGAAGCAATCCCAAAACAATCAGCCATTGAAAACCCTGAGGGTCATTATGACTTGCACACACTTGATGGCACCTAATAACAACAGTTATTTAAAGGGGTTGAGGAAGCATCTTAAATAAAGTTCTAAGAAAGGAACAAGATACCATCTCTCTATCTTAAAATCCCTACAAGATATCAAAGTTCAATCTGTGATTAGCTGAATAACCTCTGAGCAAAATTCTCCCAATATTTTAGTTCTGGAGAAATGTTTTATTCTTTAGAGCCTTTGATTGCTCCTATGAAATGTGTGTATTGGCCAAGACAACTGCTATAGTCTCTTCTAGTACAGACATTTTATGACTACATGGCAGAGCCTGACCAGTGAATTGTTTTCTGAAAACTAACCAAAAATCCACTGCACTCTTATTTCACTTTTCTCTGGGAAAAAGTTAGTGTATAATTTACCTATTGTGGTAAGTTGAATAGTAGGTCTCCCAAAGATGACCTTATCCTAACGTTCCTTTTAGGAAATTTTTGTTACTCTGTTAATATGTTATCTCTCAAGGCAACAGGGACTTTGAAGGTCTAAATCCAGGATCTGAGGTGGGGTGATTACCCTGGGTTATCTCAATGGTTACAACAGAATCCCAGGTTTCTTGTAAAAGAGGGGAAGCAGAGTCAGAGTCAGAGGAGGTAGAATAACAGAAATATTAACAGGTTAGTAAGAGGTGTGTAGCTGGTATACTTCTGGCTCGGAAGATGAAGGAAGGAGCTATGAGCCAAGGAATACAGAAAGCTTCTAAAAGCTGGAAAAGGCAATCAAATAGATTGTCCCCTAGAGCCTACAGAAGGAATTCAGCCCTGCCAACCCATTTTGGACTTTTGATCCTCAAAACTATATGTTAATAACTTTTGTGTTGTTTTAAGAGAGTACTTTATGGTAATTAGACGCAGCATCAGGAAACGGATGGACTTCTTATATCATCTAAGTTCGTATGTCCACGTGGCTTCTTTATCAGAAGCTACATACTAATTTCAAACTAATCTTCCTATTCATAAGCATTGCAGGTTTTATGTTAGTTCTTATATAAGAAAATAACTACATATGAGTTTCAATTAAAAAAAAAAACAGCATTAGATTTTTCTAAAAAATATGGAGAAGTGTTGACACTTGAAATCACCACTGGTAAAGACCAGTGAGTCCATACTAGTATCAAAGAACATGAGGACATATGAAGATCCAAAGAAACCCCATTCAACCAAACTTCTTAGGAAATGGACGAAAAGGTTACCTGGTGTGGCACAGGAACACCCTTCTGTCAACTAAAATCTCTTTTTTCTCTCCATGATTGTAGGGCTGTTTCTGGAACGTCTTTCTCAGTACCACTTGCAGTTAGATTCCTGCCGATGGAATACGAGTGGAAGGAACGTGGGCCACTTCCACACCAAGGTTTGTAAGAACCAATGTTGCTCCTACACAGTCTGTCTCCTTTTATAAGCCAGATATAGAAAACTTAAGAAGTCTCCGGGGAGGATGAAGCTACAAAATAGAAAAAGGCTGCCATATTTCTGCCCAGAAAATAACTACCTGCTACAGACAGCTGTGTAAAGAAGACCTAAACCTCTTCTGTGTTTGGGCCATTATACAATTTGAGATGGTTTACTATACAATTTAGCCTCTGCAAGCTGATACAACTAGCTGCAAGTAGGAAATATGACCCAACATTTCCTTCTTGAATTTTTGTCCACAGTGACATCTATTCATCACTATGTGGTAAAGACTCTAGATTTACATTTAATGAGTGGACTGTTGTTCTACTCAGCCAAATATTCTATATTAAGGAGAATTTCCTTAGGAACTATTTCTGGAATGATAAAATTCTTAAAGATTTCAGGTGGCATTAAGGACTACTGTGCAATATATAATAAGATGAAATATTTAAAATTTCAAGTGATATAAAAGACAAATTAATCACAAACTTTTAGATAGGCATACTAGATATAGAATGGGTTAAATGGTAAGACTGGAAGAATAAATAAAATGTGAGGAATTTCCATTATTTCCATTATTTAAACCAAAGTTCGTTAGGGATCTTTTCTCTACTACACATTATATAAATATAATGCGGTCCTTCTAAAATGAAAATCAAGCCATAGATTCTGTTCTTATATCTTCATTTTTTTAATAAGCCCACTGGTAAATGGTAACTTTTTGAAATTACTCCCAAGCATAAATTTTTCCCCATGGGCAGTTAATTAATAAAATTTCTGCAAAGATGTAATAATGTGAGGCTTCCTCATTTATGAAGGCTTTGATAGAATCTATTTTTCAGTCAAATCCTATATCAGTTTCCTGGGGTAAGAATTAGAGAAATGGGACCAAAATTAGCAACCATTTTGGAGTGCTTTCACATTAACATTGAGCATAATACAGTTTTTAAAAATCCAAACTGGAGAATAATGCAGCAACTCTCCTTGTTTCTTTTTTAGAACAGATCCTTAATCACTTAATTAGATATAAGAGGTACATAAAGTCCAAGAATTTAATAAATAGGCTGCAGGAAATATGAATATTTTATAGATTCTCATGAATGAGTCATCACATATATTTTTGTTAATAATTAGAAAAACGATGTATTTTCTAAAATATGTTTGGTGGTACTGTTATTTTTTCTGGACTAAGTTCTTAAAGATATAAAACCCTATTTAGTGTGAACATTAGAAGTTATACCTCATGCCTATTACCACAAACCCTTCTGCTATGCTTCTGATAACCTGAAAACTCTATCTGAGAAGGTCAACAATTTGCTTTGGGAGCCAAGAATGAACAGTAGCAAAACTTGGCAATTTTGCAAGCTTCTTCCAGGCTGCAGAATGAAATAACAGCTTCTAGGCAGTGGCTTACAGGTTCATAATTCAATATTCTATCATAACTATATCATCTGTTGCTACTGTTGTTATTAGGTGCCATGGAGTTGGTGTCCAACTCATAGTGACCCTACGTACCACAGGTGAAACAATATCGTCAGTGCTTCCCTGCTATTCACAGGGTTTTCAATGGCAGATTGATTTTTGGGAGTGGGTTGCTGGGTCCTTCTCCCAAGCCTATAGCACCTGGTGTTCCCAGGCGGTCTCCCATCCAAACACTAACCACGGCCAACCATGCTTAGCTTCTGAGATCTGATGGGGTTGGATGCCACAGTGGTACAGCTGCAGGCAATATCATCTGTCATCTGCTCATAAATTACATGAACTTTGGGGGATAAAGATTTAAAGATCACAGGAACTACATCAGCCCCATATTAAAATATGAATGAACAAACTCTATTTTGGGCTAAAATGTTTAACATGGGGAAAAAAGATTTAAAGAGACTTCATTTTATAAAACAATCCTGTTTTAAGGCCCCTTTTCTCATCAACACACACACACACACAAACAAAAACAGGTCAGACATAAAACAGTATGGAAAAGCCAGGTAAGTTTTTGTTTACGAGGCAAATGAGTCCAGAGAGTCAAATAATTTGTCCAAGGCTTCAAAACAAGGACAAAGCAGGAATAGAAGTTAAGCTCCAAGCCCTGTAGGCTCCAAGACCTCACACATTCTCAGTATCACACTAAAGACACACATATACAACACTGCACCCTCCTTTTCTTCTGTGTTGGCTTTTCGTTTGGTCCTCTCTTTCTTCCTTCTGAAACAGTAGAATAGAAAAGATGCTAGACTAACACTTAGAATATCCAAGGTCCTAGGAAATGGAAAGTTCTACAGTTTCATGAAACAATGCTTTATATTAAATACTGAAAAGAGGTTTTGTCTTTTTTTTATTTTTTTGTCACAGGAAATGATATGGATCTGAGTTGGTACAAATTATTTCAATGACAATAATTTCAAGTTTCATTCAGCTATCTACAAATTTTAAAATCACAGGTAATAACCTAAACAAACTCCTTAGTGAAGACTACTCAATTTAAAACCTATCATGTACCAAGACACTTCTTATACAGGACAGAATAGAATGGCATTGTTCATCAACACAGTTGAGTTTGGTCATTTACCGTTCAGTTAATCCAAATGTGTATATGCTAATCTTATCATGTAAGAGAAGTCCTTCATTTGGAAAGAAACAAAAACATTGTTTCCTAATACAGTGGACAACAATTAAGTTCTAAGGTGAATTTCTTTTAGAAGTACTGAGTTCATCTGTTGATGTTTGGAGTCTGATTTTAAGGGAGTATTTGTTTTAAAATGCAATTATTCACCAATTACAACAAGTTTTACAAATTTCATAGCCATCAGCTTTCCCATGGGTATACAAACTTAACAAAGCAGAGACTTATGGGCAATAGTCCATCTTAGCCTTTACAAACGGACACCCTTCTCAAAAGAAAATGTCACTGGTGTGAAATAATGAGTCCACAGGACCATTTATGGCTCTTGGGACTTTTTGCCTACAAATTATGTGAAAGTTATGTAACAACATATGAAAAAAATGAAAACAAAACCAAAACAAAAGAATCCCTTAAGATTCCATTCATATTAACATTTCACTTTTCAAGGCAGAATGTTTCTCAGGAATAGGTGGATTCACTTCAAATTCTCTGACATTTCCTGCAGACAGGTGCTACATTGTAACTCATCCATCTACAGAGGAAGGCTGAGGTGATCATTTTGTAACCAACAGTTCTTTTCTGCATGTTTAAGATCATCTTGAAAAAGATGGAACTGTTTGTAACTATCTCTCAGATTCACATTTTCCCTGATAACTTCAAAACAGGATTCAATTAGTTAAAGGAATTATATTGCACCAATACAGCACAGTTACTAAGAATGACCTGCCAGGAATGTGACACTTACTGTCTGGGTAACTTTGGACTATTCATATTCTCTAAACTTCCATTTCAATTTTGTATGATTGTACCACTGTTGTGTCCTATTCCATCAGATCTCAGAAGCTAAGGAGGGCCAAGCCTGGTTAGTACTTGGATGGGAGACCAGATACCGTATTGGGAACACCAGATACTGTAGGCTTGGAAGACGGACCAGCAACCCATCCCAAAAATCAACTCACCATTGAAAACCCTATGAATAGCAGAGAGGCACTGACAATAGTGTTTTGTCTGTTAATACATCGGGTTGCTATGAGTCCAACATGGACTCCCTGGCACCTAACAACAACAGGGAAAGGTGATGGTGGTGTACATGTAACCTACTGTAGGGGTTGTTCTAAGAATGACAGGATGAAAATCACATGAAATGTTACTTTATTTGGAAAACACCCATACCTTAAATGACACTTCCCACAAGAAACGCTTTCTTGTTTTGTATGCTTCTTGCCAGGGCTGTTTTCATATTCCCCTAAAAGTCTTTCTCCTTCTTTTCGGATGTTGTCTTGACTTCTGTGTTTTAATGAAGCAAGAGCTATGTGAAATCCTGACAGGAAGAACTCTTTTTATTTGCCAGTATCAAAAGCTAGATGAAATGTCCTTAATTCTTTGTGCCTAGATTGCACTAAAGAGAAGGTACCGCCAGCACCAGTGCCTGCCCTCTGTTATGGGGCCTGAGCTCCTTGTTGAACACACAGTCTAGGAAACGCCCCTGAGGTTTCCTTCACGTGCAAGTGTGGTCTGTGGTTCTAAAGGACAGGCTGGGGAGTGATATGCAAATGAACCTGCAACTGCTGAGCCCCCCAGCTCAGGAAGGCCTACTGAGAGAAAGGTGATGTTCGCAGCAAGATCCCTAAAGGTGTTCATTAAGCACTCTCGTGGGGCTGAAATCAAAATAACTTCCTTCAATTATTCATTAGCACAACACAATTTGGATTTTGAGGGGACCCTGCATCAGTTTTTAAGGACAAGTTTAAGACAAACTTCCAAGAACACAAACTAAAACTGTACAATTTTTGCTGGTGTGAATAATCACCCACAGTAGATAGACCCTCAAATGGAGAATTTTCTTGGAAATACAATACTTAGTTAAAATAAATAACATGCAACTGAATCCCACAGAGGACTTTGTGATTACAGTACAATGGATGTTATTCTAAGAGACAGTTCCTGACCTTTAGCTGTCTTAGAAAAAGACAATATATCTTTCTAATGAGTATATGTAACACCAATCCTGAAGACTAGTTCAAAATCCTAGCCAACCTTGAAAACCATATGAAGAGAAACAGATGCAAGCCCAGCACCAAGGGACACACTTAAAATCCCAACCACTTGGGAGGCTTGTTGTTGTTAGGTGCCCTCGAGTCGGTATCTGACTCATAGCGACCCTATGTACCACAGGGGAAACACTATTGTCAGTGCTTCTCTGCTGTTCATAGGGTTTTCAGTGGCAGATTGATTTTTGGGAGGGGGTTGCCAGGTCCTTCTCCCAAGCCTACAGCTTCTGGTGTTCCCAGGTGATCTCCCATCCAGGTACTAACCAGGCCCGACCCTGCTTAGCTTCCGAGATCTGACGGGATCGGATGCCACAGGGCTATAGGCAGAAGGATTCCAAGTTCAAGGGCAGAGGCAACCTGCACAACTTAGCCAGACCCTGTATCAAAATAAAAAATATACAAATGGAGGTCGAGATGAAGCTCAGTGTAAAGCACTTGCAAAGTATGTGCACGAGGCCTTGGCTTCAATCCCTAATATTGAAAAAAAAAAAGAAAAAGAAAAAAGAAATGAATGTACCTGAATTACAAAGCTATCATTTTCAGAATTTTGCCTGACGCACATTGATAATCAATTTCACATTAACCAAAGTGCATTTAACCCTGGAAATACTGCGGCATCACCAGTTTGTTCTGAAAACTGTGATAATGATTTCAAAATGCAGCTGATTCAACAAAAAGAAAAAAAGGAAATCCTGGCAGATAAGACATTTTTTAAAAAGGCAAAAGATGGGAAAGCAGGAACCAGCCAAGTGCGGTGGCGCACGCCTGTAATCCCAGCGGCTCTGGAGACGGAGGCAGGAGGATCGCAAGTTCGAGACCAGAGGCAGTCTGTATAACTTAGGGAAACCCTGTCTCAAAAAGTAAAAAAAAAAAAAAAAAAAAAGGGTTAGGGGTGCAGCTCAGTGGTCCAGCTCTTGCAGAGCATGCAAGAGTGAGGCCCTGGGTTCAACTGCCAGTACCGAAAAGAAAAAAAAAAAAAAAAAAATAGCAGGAACCAAAGCAAAACATAGTATACTAAAATGTTGCTTCCCAACTGAAGACAGGTAAATATCTGTCCGGTTTCAAACACTGGTACTTCTAAGACTGTTTGGCAACCAAAAGATAAGCAAATGGCACAATGTGATCCAGCACTTAATTTACTGTAACTTCAGGACTGGAGGAAGACTCATTAACAACCTGTGCTATGCAGATAACAAAACACTACTTGCTGAAAGTGAAGAGGATTTGAAACATTTACTGATGAAGATCAAAGAACACAGCCTTCAGTATCGATTGCACCTCAACATCAACAAAACAAAATCCTTACAACTGGGTCAGTATGCAACTTCATGATAAAGGGAGGAATGATTGAGGTTGTCCAAGATTTTGCCTTACTTGGTTCTACAATCAACACCCACAGAAAGCAGCAGTCAAGAAATCAAAAGCTGCATTGCATTGGGAAAAACTGTTGCAAAAGATCTTTTTAAAGCGTTGAAAAGATGTCACATTGAAGATGAAGGTGCATCTGATCATGCTACGGTATTTTTAGTTGCATCATTTTATAAAAGTTGGACATTGAATGAGGGAGGCAAAAGAAGAATTGATGCTTTTGAATTATGGTGCTGGAGACAAATATTGAATATACCATGGACTGCCCAAAGAACCAACAGATCTGTCCTTGAAGAAGTGCAACCAGAGTGTCCTTGGAAAGAAGGATGACTAGACTGTGTCTAATGTATTTTGGACATGTTGTCAGGAAGGACCAATCCTTGGAGAAGGACATCATGTTTGGAAGAGAGGAAAGTCAACAAAAAAAAGGTAGACCCTCCACTAGATGGATTGACACAGTGTCTGCAATAATGGTCTTAAGCATAGAAGAGATCATGTGCCTGGCACAGAGTCAAGGAGTGTTTCATTCTGTTGTATATACGGTAGTTATGAATGGGACCTGAGTCAATGGCACATAACAACAACAACAATTACATAAACACAAAGTGGCTCAAATCAACAACAAAAGAACGGACATCTCAACAAGCTGAAAAGAACTGACTCTAACTTGACTGAGTACATTATAATATCCGACAAAAATACTCATTGTTGGCTATCTGCCAAAGAACAGCGAAAGAGCCCTACAAAAGAGCGCTAGCAGTGCTCACTCATTCACCCATAGTCCAGGGCAGAAACAGCCTTAGCTAGTGGGTTTTGGTATATTTTTGGTCCAGCTGGCAGTCTCTTAGCATGGAGATGGATGCAGAAGCTGTAACTAGGAAACTCTGAGGTATGAACTCCGTTGGCAAGCTCACCCTCATTGAAATGGTGCTGTCAAGCTGCCTTAGCTCAATGCAATTAAACAATTGATTCCTCTAAACCCCCTTTCCTGATGCCACACCAGAAGCAACCTTCTGAGTACTCTATTGTTTCTTAGACATTCTACCCATTGGGAAAGAAAGTGCTGGTTAATTCAGCTTAGGTAAAATTTATTTAATAAATGGGCATTCAGACTTTTAGAAAGGAGAGAAGAGGAGAAAAATCCTTGACTCTTAAGTGTTCTCATTCAGGAATTCAGTATTTTCCATAATTTATTCTATCCAATCTGATCTCAACAACTGTCCATTTTCAATATCATATTCCAATGACACTCACTCTCTTTCAGTTGCCACTCCTACACATTTACGTATCATATACTTATTTTCTAATTATGTTCTTCCCAGAGTCCTCTCTGCCTATCCAAATCCTACTCATCCTTCAAACTATATGTCCAAACTCACACCCTCCCCTATTCTGCTTTCCAGAAAATCTACCCTTCAACTCCCTAAGCCAGCCCTGCCCATTTATTCTGTTCTGTTCATGGGTCAAGCGCATGAGACTTTGCTCCTTCAGATGACTGCAAGCAAGCCCCTTGAAATTCCCACAGCACCAGATGAGTCGCAGAACCTCAAAAACATACTGGTAGAATTAATTTCTGACCAAATTAATCTGGCAGTTTTAGGGCAGGGTTTATCCTGCTTATCTTGGCAGATTGAAGGTGTGGGATTTATGGTTGGCAGCCCCACAGCACACACACTGGCTACTCCTGCCAGGCAGAGCCCTGAGCACTTTTTAATGAATTAGCTCATAATAACAAAAAGTACAAGATGAAGAGATTATATATTAACATCACCCCCATGTTCCAGATGAGACAGCAAAGCTCAAATGATTAATAACACTGCTGAAGTCAAACGTGGTACAGCTGGGATTCAGATTCCATGCTGACTGCGTTCTTGTTCATCAATAGCTCATTTCTAAGAAGACTCACCAAAACTGCAACAGAATAGACCAAAATTATAATCGCCCTCCCTAAAAGACTACAGTATGAGATTGGAAAACCTGGGATGGGAAGTGAGAGTCCCAAAGTGCCATGCTTAAATAAAGACAGAAAGGAGTTGAACTGCTCAGGACAACAGAGGTTAGGCATTGGCACCTACATTCACCTTCTCTACTCTTGCCCCAGATGACAAACGACCTTTCTTCTAAAGAAATATTGGCCAACTAAGTCAACTATTTATTTACAATCTTGGCAGAGCTATCCTGCCTAACTCTGGCAGTAGGGGAAAAGGAGGAAAGAGACAGAGAAATAATGTATGATTTAGTTTTAGTGGGGCTCACTTTAATCCTTAGGTTTACTACTCCTTTCCACATACAGCAAAGACAAAATTATGACAAAAATGACAGTAAAACGTCTTTGTTCACTCTGTGACCAGGGATGATAACAATTTCCCTAAATTGGAGGAAACCCAAATAATAATGGTGGTAAAGAAGCACCAAGTTCAACAGAGGTGATCAAGTGCTCCCTCCTCAACATTCCACCTATGTGAAAAAAGAACGTAGTATCCCCTATCAGCTCTAAATCCAGGGTCCCAAAACAGGTGAATTCCTAACAGTCTTAGCCATTCCTCTGGGTAGAGCCACCACTAATGAGTTACAGATCACGTAATTGTCTCTCCACGTTTTCAAACAGTTTTCATTCTAACCTTCAGTAAGTTGCAGCATTTTCATTATGATCTAGTACATAGAACATGTTGTTGTTGTTGTTGTTGTTGTAGTTGTTGTTGTTGTTGTTAGGTGCTGTTGAGTCAGGTCCAACTCAGCAACCCTATGTATAGCAGAATGAAATACTCCCCAACACTGTGTCATGCCTGGCACTATGTCAGTGCTTCTCTGCTACTCCTGAGTTTTTCAATCCCCGATTATTTTTCAGGATTGATTTGGGAGTAAGCTTCCAGGTCCTTTTCCCATTTTTACAGTGCTGGAGATCGAACCTAGGACCTCCAAGTGCACAGAGAAAGCATTCTGCCAAACCCCAGTGCTCACATAGAAGACATGTATATATTTGAAACAAAAGTTTCAGGGAGTATTATTTACATTTCCTGTGTGAATAGACTTTATGCTATTCCATTTTGATGAAAGAAGTGCTAGTCACAAAGCACTAGATTAATAATCCACTAATGGAATCACAATCTGTAATCTGAAAAGCATTGGTCTAGATTAAGTAGATCTAGAAATCACTCTAGGAATATAGTCATATGTATATTTGTTTACCATCCATTTATAAATGCTAACACCCTAAAGGAAGACAGTATTATGCTAGTCTTGGAATTATCCTAATTCAGGTTGTTTTAGAAGGGTAAATACTTAGAGTGTGGCATGTTAACACAGCCTGCAGCCCTCCCACTGTGGTGTCAGATCCCCTCATATCTGGAAAACTAAGCAGGGTCAGGGCTGGTTAATACTTGGATGGGAGACCAACTGGAAACACCAGGTGCTGGAGGCTTGGGAGAAGGACCCAGCAGGCAACCCACTCCCAAAAATCAATCAATCATTGAAAATCCTATGAATACCAGAGAATCAATAACAATAGTGTTTCCCCTGTTGTATATAGGCTCGCTATGAGTCAGACATGGACTCGATGGCACCTAATAACAACAATGTTAGCACAGGAAAGGCTGAGACAGAAGGTTGAGATAGGATGATTAGGAGTTCCAGGTGATCCAGGGCTACTTAGTGAGACTCTGCTCCACCCCACCTCTGCTGCTTGAAAAGAAAAATCTCAAAAACAAAAAAGTGTTTTATAAGCTCTATATTAATTCACTTGCAAACTGACCGTAATTCTTAAATTCAATTTATTTCTAGATACCAGAAGGCTTTAGACTTAGTCTTGCATGCTAAATATAAAAATTTGAAAAAGAAGATTGTATAACTGTTTCCAAAACACAGGTGTTAATGCTCTGCGTTGGTAGGTACAATCCATGACAAGCAGAGCAATCACCAGGGCCCCATGATCTACAGCCTCTGGCAAATAAGACTAGTAACAGTGATCTTTGACTGAATCCCCAGGCAGTCTTCCCTTTCTCCTTATGTGAACCCTCCAGGCAGCTACTCAAAAACTGGAGTTGGCACATAAGTTCATTGAGGTATTTACTTAAACCCTAGGCATTGCTCTAAGTAAGGACAGGCACAGTGGTAAAAACGCAAAGCATCTACCTTCACAGAACATAGATTTTAGTGAGCGGGGCAGCCAATAAATGAATAAGCAAACACCAAAAACCTTATGCTAGGTTGCTTCCAGGGTTGAAAAACATAAAGCGAGGTCACAGAACAGACAACTGCGCAGGTAGGTTAAGTGTCTTCTCCAGTATACAACTAAAAACAGGAAGATGGAATAATAATAAGACCACTAAAGCAAATTGTTTATTTTTAAGGTTTTTTCAGATAGGAAGCATTTCCTGCTAACATTCCACTTGCAGTGGGTCCACTTTTGAAATGAGTGGAGCCATTTAGATGAAAATGTTAATTTTAAAAGTGTTCCAGAATGGCATCAAAGAGAACCTGCCATAAGTACAGGCCTAGTTTAGTAATTGCCATGCTTCTGCCAGGAGCATCCATTACTGGTCTGAGGTCATCCATTATAAATGCGGTCTGAATGTGCTAATTTGCTATTCTTTTTACATGATGTTTTAAGCTTTTAAATATATTTTGCTCTGATTTTAAAAGGGAACGAAGAAAGGGAATTAGTTTTAAACACATTTGTTGTATTAGGTATTTTATGTATTTGTACATTAAATTTAATTTCTTTTACCCTGTCCAAGACAGCCACAATATTGGCTTTGATAAAACATCACAATAAAAAGACTTGAGTCAATTCCTGCCATTCTGACCCAGTCAGAAAGATTTTAAAAACAAAAAACTAAAAATGGTATTTCCTTTGTTTTCCCTCCATGCAGCCTTCGTTATGATTTTTTCAAAGATAATTTAAATCTGAGCTGATTATTCTCTTTTCATTTTACAAACTTTCATTTGCTTTGCTCTCCCATGTGTATTAAATTAGCTAAGATGAGACTAGGTAGAAAAGGGGGGGGGGGGAAGGCCCAAGGTCTCAATAGGATTTCTAGTGGCCAGCATCCAAGATGGCAGCTAGGAAGCTCTGTCTATGGGAGCCATAGGCTTGGGTATCCACTCTCACCTCTAACTCATAGTCTAACATACTTCATGTATATTCGTTAGCAGGGGGATTTGTTTTACATTTGCTCCAGTGAGCCTTGGATGGATCTTCCGTGGTGAATGGGCTGTGATTACCTCTTACCTCATGCCAGGGCAGCTACCGCACACCTACCCCCACTATTTCCTAAAGAAGCCTGCTTATGAGGTTATAAGGAGTGGTAATCTTTTATCTTCATATTCTTTTATTTCATTCCTTCTCCATTCATCCACATTCAGTCATCTAGAATAGCAATATTTACCTATTTTTCCCATGTTATCCATTATATGCTCAGATCAATACTTTTGCCATAAGGGATTGTAAAAGGAGATTTTTAACTTTATTAACTCAAAAAAATCATCAAAAAATTTTAAGGTAATAGGAAGGAAGTAATTTGGATACTGTAAACTATGTGCTAACAAAGATTAACTATTTGGTCTGTGTGTGTGTGTGTGTGCGTGCGTATTGGTTGCTTGATTTTTCTTTGATCTTGAGAGGAAGTAAGGCAGAGGGAGGGACAAAGAAGTTAGATCACATAGCTTTATATATAAAAAGGACTAGAAGGAAATACTCAAAATACTCAAAAACTCAAAATACTCAAAAACATTTGAACTATAGAAATATCAATGCATTTTTAATACTTTAAATATTTTCTGAAAGAAATGTTTAATATATTTTATAATCAGAAAATAGAAAGCAAATGTGATTATTGCATGTATCAACACATTAGCTGTCCTTTTGAGCATAATAAGCTCTTCTCAGGCCTAAAATGTCATACAATATGAAGTAAATACCTTGAGAACCCTTAGAAGGTAACATACGGTATGAGAAAAACAGAAAATGATGAGAGAAGAAAGTCAGAAGTCAGGGGAATTGTCTAATGCAGGGATAAAATGAGTTTGAAAGTAAAGGGTTTTGCTGCAAAGAGCAAATAAACTAAAATGGGGAAACCAGGTCTTAGAAAAAGAAGGCAAGTGGGGAGAACAGAGTGTAGCACAAAGACCTAGACACTATGCAAAAACAGACATCACAGAACCTCAGGCCCCACCTGACTGCTACAAATACCAGTGAAACTGTCAAGCAGCTAAGGGAGCTGTCTTGTGAGAACAAAAGATTGAAGAATGGAAGTGGTAACAGTTATCTAGCAGGAGGATGAGGTTCAAAGGCCACTGCTAAGACACAGGCTGAAAATGAGCTGACTGTCACTTCTAACAGTCCAGGAGCCAGCTGCAGAAGCACTCTGCTCTGTTCTGGCTGACAAGTTTCTAGAAGGTGTCTTGGAAGAAAGATGAGTGGACGCCACTGAGACTGTCAGAGGGAAAAGCCTAATGTATAACACCCATAAACTTACTCTTAACTGGACTGCATTTTGACTTTGACTATTTTATGAAATTGAAAAAAAAATCTGAAATTGACTTTCCGGCTTGAACAAACTACTAAATCCAGACCTTGTCTCATGTTTTAGAGAACTCAGAGGGGGAAAATATTCAATTCATACAAGCAACACATCTTTACTATGTGCTACTAGTGATCTTGTTTTAAAACAACATTCACATTTATATAAAATTGAATGAAACATATGCCATATCTTCTCATTTGGACAAGATTTTGAAGTCATTTAGTCCAATCCTCCTTTGGCTGAGGCCCTTGTTTAGTATCCCCACTCTCTACTATACCTGCACATTAAGAAATTTGTTATTTACCACAGTAGCATAATCTTATTTAAGGACATGTCCAACTTTTAGGATATCTGACTTGCTTGCTCCGGGTTATTTTACTTTTAACTCTAAAATTACTCATGTTATTTTATGATTAGCTTCATTTTAACCAAATAGCTCTTTAGGAGTATACACGTGTATATATGTGTGCATACAGCAAAATTTGGTATTGTGTATTTTGCTTCATCAAAAAATTCTTAAGGTAATAGGAAGTAAGTATTTTGGATACTGTAAACTATATGCTAACAAAGATTAAATAATATAAATCTTACCTCTTCTGTTCATAGTTATAAAAGTATTATATTTCTCTCATTGAGACACAGAGAAATAAATACGTACTGTAACTTTCTTGCCCTCAGTGCCCAAAACTGTAAAATAGAAACCTCCAGGCAATTATGACAGTCCCATTCTGACCCACCTCATTAAAGATTACAGCCATATCCAATATATGGGCAACTCGTACAGCAGAAAAAATCTGCAGAGATACTACCTGGAAGAAGAGGAGTAGTTGGGAAAACTCAAAATAAACGTAAGCTTTGCTTTGCATACAAAAACCTAAGCATATTTTGTTGAATGGGCATTTTAAAGTACATGGGCACATACCCGTCCTGCCAACCAACATGAACCACTAGATGTTTACTGAATTACACATTTTGGCACAATTCTATTCTGTGAGCCTCTAAAGAAGACTCTGTGGATTGAAAACACACTTCAACCAAATATCCGGGAACACAGTATAATTTTATTGAGTAAATGACAATATAAGAAATAATCCTTTTAAAAAATCCTTTCCAAAATTCTAACCACATCCTCAAACTACCTGCAGTTGTAGATGTTTGCAGCAACTAACAATTGGCAAGAATTATATGATCTTGTTAGAAATATACAATATACACACAAAATTATCAAAAATGAAATGAAAAGGTTCTTAAAGAAGTATGTGCTGAATTTGCCAGTAAAATGTAAAGAAAAAGCCAGTGTCTCGTACAAAACCCTCCTCCCGCCTGTCCACCCCCACAGTGCTCTGCAGATGGCACACAATACCCAGTCACAGCAGTGCAAGTGCATTCGCTCAAAACACACATACAATTACAACAGCCCAGGTCAGTAGGAAAAGAAAATATGGTTAAAAGGTCACTTTAAAAAATAGTGACTTATTAGGGATGGGGTTGTAAGGGTTTTTGTTTTTCAAATTCTGTACCCCTCCTTCTCCAAAACTCGAGAATTTGGGGAAACCAAAATAATTCTGTGTTTACAAAGAAAGCCCGAAGAGAAAAATTTTCATAGTGATGGGAAAGCAGCATCAGCCATTGTGGATAAGGAGTTTAATTGCAAACATTCTGCTGGTTTTCTCGGGAAAGAAGTCCTGGCAGCATGGCTTGCTGTCCACATCCCACTGGGAGCAGAAGCCCTCTCACTCCAGGAGCCTCAATGAATCATGTCCTTGCCATCTGTCCTGTAGGACACCCCCTCAGAACTCTCACTTCTAGCTGGCAAGATGAGGTGTGCGCGATTTCTGAAATGGTTTTCTCTCTCACTGGTTTCCTTTAAGGATCAATTGTTTCTGAACAAAATCTACCAAGGTTTAATACAGGCTCTAAAGGGGATGAGGAAGGCACTGGGGTTATTTGACTTAAGATTCATTTTGATGGATGTCTACAAATGTCTAGCTGGATGATTTAGCTGTGTCCTAGGTAAATGGAAGTCCTTGAGCCACCAAAGACCAGGGACCACGCTGTCTATCCTTTTGTTTTCCCTCAAAGTTCTGTAGTACAGATAGAACTATAAAAATATCAGAGGTTAGGAAGTTTGACATTTAGGAAGGCCTTAGTAGAATGCCTCATTTGATTCACAAAAGAGGTGAAATTGTGCAAGGTTAAAAGGCATACTCAAGACCACAGAACAGTAAGGCCAATGAAGGGCTTGGTCTTTTGATTACTATTCCAGGAATCACTGCATGTATAGATAATCACTATGGAAAATGTGTCCTACCTTCTACAGAGCATGGGAGAGATATTTAATTAATAGAGTTACTATTTACTAAAGGATTCCCTAGACAAAGACTCATCACATTTCTTCACCCAATAAATCCTAGCCTATAGAAAATCAGTCAGTATATATTTCATCTGTCGATATTCAAAATATGTTGTAATTAAAAGATACCTTTTTAAAAAGCCTAAGAGGCAACCAGTGGCTGCATACATTTGGTTCCTACTGAAAGGACAACCATTTTAAGTAGGTCACAAATAGTAATACCATGTAATTTAAATGGTGATGACTAACAACACATTTTAAAATGGAAGCCAATTTATAGTCATAATTTCAAAACTAGTACAGACACAGAGACTGTGATTTCTGAGACTTTTTACAAAACAGTATAAATTGTATTTTAACTCCCCTTTCTCCCAGATGCAGTATTGAACTTAAATATCTACTAGATCAGTGGGAGGAATATCAAAGAACATTTTTAAAACTTTAACTTTACTGCCCACAGGATGTGGGAGTAATATGTCAGTGGGACTAAAATGCATGTGACAGAGTCTCAGAGATTCCCTAACTCCACCGGGAGCAGGATGTTCCCTCTTTTAAAGAAGCAACACTTGCCCCACCTTTGCTTGGTCTGCTTTTTAGAGATGACAAATACAGTAAATGAATTACATTAGAATCTAAAAATATACATGTTCTTATATGTCCTGCTTCCAGCACGGTAGAAAACTCTAATCACAGCTGCTAATCTGAGATTCCTCTTAGCTATACGGTCTTGTAAAGGTTTCCTATCAGCTGGGTAATATGTAATCCCAACTAGGAATAAACTCACATTTTAAAAATGGTCAAATGTTAGTTTTCTCTTCGCTTTATTTGCCCAAAATGTATCTAAGTTGAATCCATACGGGTAGACACCAGTCTTGTTTCCAAAAGCCTCGGAAGCTGAGGAGGAGGAGGAAGAGGAGGAGAAAGAAGCAACTGTGGATGTGGTGAGAAAAACAAAGCAGCCTTCTTGGCCCCCAGGACACTCTCCCACTGCCTCTTGGCCAATGCCACATCTTCCCAGGAACTTCCACCAGTGTGCAATCTGAACTCAAGTCTTTTATCTCCACCACCACTGGCCACTGAAACCATGCTCCCAGCCTACCTCCCTAATTCTGCTGCCCTCTACTCCTTTCCTCTTCCCCAAGGGTACCATTTCACCATCTATATCCCACCTATATAAAGCCCATCCAAATTCTACCACCTCTACAGAGCTCTCCTGGATAACACACATCCACCAAACTCTCACCTTCTGAACTACTAAGCGTTTATTATATAAACCTCATAATGAGCACCAATTATAGAATGTCTGTGTCCTTTGTTAGTTTTTTCATACATGTTACCAGTTTTGTTCCCCATTTAAATTGTAGAAATTGAGGACTCAGACTTTTAAAATGTTTGTCATCATACTAACATGCAAATAGACAAATAGGTGCTTGTGGGAAAAAAAAATCACACTCCACTGAATTAACTCAGCAAAACTCAAGCCTCTCAGGAGCAGCCCGCAATGCTCCTTCCTTTGTGCATGAGCAAGTGGAAGACCCATGGCTGTAAATTACATGGGTACTCTAGCTCCTCTGAAAAGACCAGATATAATCATCAATATCACTGTTGTTGATATTCGTCTTCCCAGAAAGCTAAGTGCCATAAGTAATGCTTAGGCATGAACTGTCACGCAAAAATTCATCAAATGCCTTTGTGCATATATGGGTGTAATTTTTCTTGCCTTTTTGGATTTCATTATCCGGTGCACTTTCTCATTTTACAGCAAGCATTAAAAAGATCTTCAGTAGCTATTTTAATGTACTCCAAGTTAGTTCCACAGGCATTTCTCTACTGAAGATTGATTAAATGCTCAGCCCTGAGCAACATGCTGAAATACAGCAATACAGACAGACATACACCAGGGTTCCTTATCCATTCTGAAGAAAGGAACAAAAACTTGTTCCTGGTGCATCCCCAATACTCTCTCCCCTGGAGCTTCACGTGCAGTCATAAGTAACAGCCCCACAGTTGCTGGAGCACTGCACTCTTAATGGAATAACGGAATCTATAAGCATAAACACAGAAAAGTACAGTAGCCCTGCTTAAATAATCACGTGAAAACCAAGTGCATAAAACTAAGTTAATATATTTTAAAAGCAGACTTTTTCCTTTGACTTGATTTTTTAGAGAAGATGGATTCTCCCACACACTGTCACGAAGGAACCATTTATTGATTTAAAATCTCCTCTCCTGTTCCTTGAGGCAGAAATGAATTTGATTGGCAACTTCTGTATCTATACATGTTAGGATACCCATTGAGGCTTCCTGTGGCCACAGCTGATATGCTATCACAGATATTTGAATACAGCAAGACTTGTAAACTTACATCTAAGCTCACATAGAACATCATTCTTCTGAGAGTTAATGATAATACAGATGAAAGGAACAGAAATAATGAAAAGAAGGAAAAAATGAACTCAGAGTTTGGGTTCTATAGAAGCAGGTAAGGGTAGAAAAATGAGAGGGGCATCAGGACAACAGGGTGAAGGGCATGCCTGTTACCAAACCTGTTTCTGGGGCTTATTCACAGAAGGAAAAATGAGTCAAAAAGGCAGGTAAAACCGACAGCAACTAGATTAAAGCTAGAAATCTCTTTATAATTTTTCTGTTGTCAGGGTGAGTCAATGTGGACATGTAATGCTTAACATGAGAAAGGGAATTGCTTAAAAACGATTCTAGAAAAATAAACTTATGAATGGAGGAGTGAATAACTGAATACATGAATAAAATAAGGAAGATATAACTTGTTAGTAACTTGAGCCCCTGGGCACAGGATAGGGGAGACTTAATTAGGCAAAGAACAATTCAAACTCTAGCCAGTACTACTGGGAGATATGAATGGGCAGGTGGGCTTAGCAAAGCTAACAGCTCAAGATACAAGAAAGAAAATTCAGCCTCAGTATGGTGGCAGATGCTTACAATACCAACACTCTGGTAAGTTGAAGCAGGAGGATCACGAGTTCCAGGCCAGCCTGGGCTACATTGTGAGTTTGAGGCCGGCTTTGGTCATACAGGGACACCGTCTCAAAAAATAAAATCAAAAAGAAAAAAAGAAAACAAAAAAGAAAATTCATGTAAAAAAAAAAAACTATAAGAGACTAAAAGATAAAATGGACTGAATACTCTCATGTTGGAGATCATTGAGAAAATCTATTTCCCTAGTTCTTTTCTGCCAAATAACCTTTGGTCCAGCTTTGAAGCACAGCAAAGGTATTCTATTTACTGGCTCCAGTCATGATATGGCTTTGGAATCTCCTGCCTGGAATAAGCCTCTACCCCAACCCTATCTAATTCTACCCCTCTGTTAAGGTCTAACCTACCACAATCCCCAAGAACTCTTTGTTCTTTAGGAAATGTACAAAATAGTAACCTTTTTCGTTTTTTGCAGTTAGCTTTGAGAAGAGTAGCTACAAACAGACAAGAGACTGAAATACATAAAGGAGGAGATGTAAGTAGGATCAGAGCCTGGAAGAAACTAATATTACAGATTTCCTTGGTTGGGGTCAGAGGAAAGATGAAAAATAGGCCTTTCAATCTCACTTTGTCCTAAGGGGGTAAAAATCCTTTATTCTTCCATCACATAGGCTAACTTTGGATTTCTGGATTCACTGTAGGCAACGAGGTTGGCATTCTTTCCTACCTCCCTCCTACCTTATGTTCCATTTTCCGTTCTTTTGAGGGATTGGGGCATCTAGTGTATAATCATTTAGTTTATGTCCCAAAGGAAAGGGCAGCCAGGGAGAAGTAGTAGAAGATAAAAGATGCACCAAGAAGGACTTTTCTTTTTTTTCTTATTCTGCTGCTCCTTTCAAATAAATTTTAGCATTAATGCTACAAGATGGAATGGATAATGTCTCCAGGTGATTGCTTGAGAATCTTGCTGCAGTGCTAAAGAAAATATAATGCTGAGACATTGAGCAACTGCCTAAGAAACAAGTTATGAAAGAGTGGAGGGGGAAGCAAAATTAGTGGCACCAAAAGCAATGACGCAAAGACAATGAAAAAAGAAAGAAATGCCAAGCTGTAGCCAGGCACTGCAATGTAAAACCATTGCTTGATGGCCCGCCCACTACCACACCCACTGAGAGTGCTGTTCTTGGGGATGAAAAAAAAACTGTTTGAGGTAGCAACAGAAGGATCAATGCCAACCCATGCTTATCTCTGAGCCAAGACGCTAATCCCACAGTGCATGGCCATTACTGGAAGACAGAAGACAAACACAGCAGAGAGGCAATGACTGGGGTTCACCTCTTACTTGTCCACTGCTTCTCTAAACCCAGAAAGGCACTCTTGTGCCAAATCTGTTTAAAAATCATACGAATCACTGGCCTCTATTTCTTTCATGCATTTGTTGGAGTCCAGCCTATACTGACACTAGCTAGTGAGATGTTGCCAAATAATAAGCAGTCAGAGACATTAAGTTGCTGAACCTTAATGACAGCTTAGAACTTAAAGAGAAGGAAAAGTCTGTTTTTTTCACATACAGAAAATGAATGTTGCTATTGTTGTTAGGTGTCATCGAGTTGTACCCGACTCATAGTAACCCTCATGGGGTTTTCAATGGCTCATTGTTTCAGGATTGCCTTGGGAATAGATTGACATGTCCTTCTCCCATTTTTGTGGTACTGGGAATTGAACCTAGGACCTCAGAGACTGCAGAGCGGCGCTCTACCAACTGAGCTAAATCTCAGCTCCACAGAAAATGAATGTAGCTAACTAAAAGATCTACTATCATTCCCTGATTTTCTCTTATCTCTTTATTTTGATATTAAGTGGTACTGTAGCTGATTACAATTATCACATTATTATATCAAAACAGACATAAAACTTAAAAGAAACTATAGGATTATCTTTGCTATTTGTAGGGTTTTCAATGGCTAGTTGTTTCAGGAGTGGTTTGCCAGGTCCTACTCCGTAGTCTGTCTTAGTCTGGAAACTCAGCTGAAACCTGTCTACCATGGGTGACCCTGCTGGTATCTGAAATACCAGTGGCATAACTTTCGGCCTCATCACAACATACAAGCCCCCACAGTATGAGAAACAGGAGAAGAACTGATACTTTTTAATTATGGTGCTGGAGACAATTATTGACTACACCATGGACTGCCAAAAGAACCAACAGATCTGTTCTAGAAGAAGTGCAACCAGAGTGCTCCTTGGAAGGAAGGAAGGATGGCTAGACTGTGTCTTACGTATTTTGGCCATGTACTCAGGAGGGACCAATCCCTGGAGAAGGACATCATGTTTGGGAGAGTGGCAGGTCAATGAAAAAAGGAAAACCCTCCACCAGATGGATTGACACAGTGTCTGCAACAATGGGCTTAAACATAAACAAGATTGTGTGCCTGGCACAGAATCAGGGAGTGCTTCGATCTGCTATTCATAGGGTCGCTATGAGTCAGACTTAACTGGACAGGACCTAACAACAGCAAAAACAACAACAACAACATAGGATTACCTTCTTCCTAGACTTAGGTCCAAACCTCTGCCCATTTTCATGACTTCATACATGTCACAGATTTCCAAACACTATTCTACAATTTTATCCTCTTATCTGGGTGTCCACTAGAATATAAGCACTGTGACTACAGAGACCTTGTCTGTTCTTCTGCACCTTTATAGCCCTGGACACATGCTTAATAAACTCATCTGAATTAGTCTAAATCTGATAAAAGCTCAGGTTCAACTTACACAAAATATCTTCAACCAGATCAAAACTACCATGTCTGTCTTTCTTGGGGCACCTACCACTCTTCTGGGGTCTAAATTCATAGTCTTAATTCATCTAATTCATTTCCTCTACCTAGACAGTCCACCATTTAGGAAATATTCTTTAGAAGATGTATTACTAAATTAGAAAATAAAAAGAAGATGAAAGAAATCTAAACACACGTATAACCTCCCACCCCAAATGTCTCCTCTACTCACCTTCCCTCTCCCGTCACCCTATTCCAAGATGGCTATCATCACTCCAATTTTTGCAATCTTGTCTAAGTTGGCCTTTTTACTTTAAGTTTCTGCAAACCAATTACAGACTAATGGTCCCCATTGCTCATAAGCTATGTTCTCCAAAGTAAAATTATGCACTGAAGGGAAACCATTCAAAAGGTTCCCTTTGTAATATATCCCACCCATAAAGCTGGCTTCCTTGTGGCCCTACCAGTCAATTAATCTAACTTCTATACTTATATTTAGCCCAATTTTATCTAATTTAGTCCACTAGAAAATACATTCCATGAGGACAGGGATTTTTCACTGTTATATCTTTAGTACCTAGAAAGATGTCTGAAACATATGATATTAGGGGCTCAGAAGTTATCTGTTCACTTGCCAGATGAATGAATTACTGTAAGAAAAAGAGTAAAACAGAGGGGCAGTAGGAAAGATAGGATGGTAAATGTCCTCCATGGAGGAGTTTATCATTAAAAGTTACAGAATCAGGTCAAGTCTCCACCTCCACTCATCTTTGTTGGTTTCTCTCTTCTTTGATTGTTTTCTATAGCATTTCTTCACAATACAATTTAGCATATATATATATACATATATACATATATATATATTTGTTAGGTGCCATTGAGTCCATGTCTAACTCATAATGACTCCTACGCGAAACAGGTGAAACACTATTGTTAGTGCTTCTCTGCTATTCATAGGGTTTTCAGTGGCTGATTGAATATCTGTTGTTGTTGTTGTTGTTGTTGTTGTTGTTGTTGTTAGGTGCCCTCAAGTCATGTCTGACTCATAGTGACCCTAAGGGGCTTTCAATGGCTGATTGTTTGGGGATTGCCTCAGGAGTGAATTGCCACATCCTTCTCCCATTCTTGTGGTGCTAGGAATTGAACTCAGGACCTCGGAGACTGCAGAGTGGTGCTCTACCAACTGAGCTAAATCCCAGCCCCAATATGTGTGTGTGTGTGTGTGTGTGTGTGTGTGTGTGTGTGTGTGTGTATACACATACACAAACCCATACATACTCATATATGGAACAAATATTTGAGAGCAACAAATATTTGAGAGCCTCATACATGCCAAACTCTGCATTAGGCCTTGCTGATACCCTAATGAACACAATAATGTGGTCTCTACCTTATCCAAACTCAGTCTAGCACAAACATTGAATGGTGCTTTACAGACCAGTTGCTGCTACAGGCACACACAAAGAAAGACATTTAACATGGATTTTGGCAACAGGGAAGCCTTCTCAAGGGAAGAGACATCTAAGAGAAGACCTAAAGAGTAAGAGCAGATAAAAAGTAGGGAGGAGTGTTCAAGGAAGAGGGAACAGCATGGATAAAGACCTAGGGGCAAGAAAGCAGGAAAGTGCTTAGATATTGAAGGCCAATCACTGGGTCTAAAGCACAAAGTACACAGAAAAGAGCTAAAGCTGCAGGCATTGGCAAGACCAGAGCCTAAAGGGCTATAAGATCACCTCAGAAAGAAGTATGACCTGAGCACTGTAGCATACACCTGTGTTTCCAGCAACCTGAGAGGCTGAGGCAGGAGGATCATGAGTTCAAGGCCAGAGGCAGCCTGTGTAACTTAGTGAAGCCGTGCCTCAAAATAAAGGGATGGGGGATGAGGCTCAGTGATAGATCACTTGCCTAGCATGCATGAGGCTCTGAGTTTAATTCTCCAAAAAAAAAAAAAAAACCTGAAAAGACGAAGTATGTAAAGTTATATATGTGTTAACTAGCTTGATTTAGCCATTTCATAACGTATGCATACATGTGTACACATTATAGGCGATAAACTTTTATTTTCCATTCAAAATATTTTTTAAAAAAGAAGCATGAGCGAGCCAGCTGTGGTGGCTCAAGCTTGTCATCCCAGTGACTCGGGAGGCAGAAGTAGGAGGATCACAAGTACAAGACCAGAGGCAGTCTGCATAATTTAGTGAGACCTTGTCTCAAAAAGTAAAAAAATGGACTGAGGGTTCAGCTCAGTGGTCCAGCACTTGCAAAGCATGCAAGTGTGAGGCTCTGAGTTCAACTCTCAATATTGCAAAAAATAAAAAAAGAAGAAGAATCATGAACTATCAAAATGAATATGAAAGGCTGGGAGGTCAAAGAAAAGGTAGACATCTTATATGTCAGTTTCAGTCTAGAGAATAAATTCCTTGCTGGAAAAGAAAAGATTTGATCTTAGTTCTCTATATTCTAAATACCTGTTTAAAAAATTAGTGCTGACTAAAAACTGATGTTTCTTGCCCCTTTCCCACCCACAGAAAATGAATAACTTTAAAATTGAATGAAGGGATTAACAAACAATTTTAAATGCATGAAATAACATCAACTGTGTGAACCTTGTTGTTAGGTGTCATGGGGTAGAGACCGACTCATAGTCACCCTGTGTATAACAAAATGAAATAATACCTGACACTGTGCCATGCCTAGGACAACTGTCAGTGCTTCTCTGCTACTCATAGGGTTTTCCATGGCTGATTGTTTCAGGAGTGGGCTCCTGGGTCCTTCTCCCAAGACTATAGCACCTGGTGTTCCCAGGCGGTCTCCCATCCAAGTACTAACCAGGTCCAATTCCACTTAGCTTCTGAGATCTGATGGGATCAGATGCCAGTATGGTATGGTTGGAGAACCTTAAGTCTCTTTTAATTTATTTTTCCCCTTTGAGCCTCTCAAGTTCCCCTGCTAGGCAGCACAGACTTCTGAACGAGATTTGACCAGAATCTACAATCTTATAAATTCTTATAATTACTGTGCATTCTGTAAAAGCTTAAGCAATGGAATAAGGAAATAGCTCAAATTGGTTATTTCCCTTTTTCTTTTGAATCAAATTAACTAGCTCCTTTAATCCATAGCAATTCCCAACATTAGTCTATATTGAACACCAAGTTCTAGCCAAAAGTAGTACCTTGTGTAGGCTGTCTCATGCTAAATTATTTCAAGATGCAGAGGGCCCAATCTAGACTCATGCAGCACTCCTAAAAATAGCATCACTTTAAAGAAGTATACAACAAAGGTAAGAAGAATAAACAAAGTTAAAAGCTTCTACAACAAAAAAAAAAAAAAGAGAGAAAGAAGAGATGAGATAAGATGTAGGTTTCTAAGTAAGGTATAAATTTTAGCTGGATAAGTTTAATAATTCCATGTTAAGAAAAGCTACCTGGCCTCTATCTGATACATCACCTTCACTATCTCCTTTCTCTAAATAGCTTGCACTCACTCTGGGCCATGAATGAAATGAGGCCACTATGAAAAGCTTTAAGTAATATTTGGGGGTGGGGAACCTTTCACAAGTCTGCCTGTAGCCTACTATACAGGAGATCCCATGGCAAACCTTCTTAGTTGTTGTTAGGTGCCATAGAGCAAGTTGGGTCTGACTCATAGCGACCCTCACAGCACTGTCAATGGCTGACTGTTTCAGGATTGCTTTGGGACTGGATGTCATGTCCTTCTCCCATTTTTACAGTGCTGGGCATCAAACCAAGGGCCTCAGAGAGTACAGAACAGCACTGTACTAACTGAGTTAACCCCCAGCCCCTAAACCATTCTACTGAGGAAGTTAATTGTTCAACTTTTTATGCAATGCTATTATAATGCATTAAATAACTTTTCTACTCAGTAAAAACTGTTATCACCTTCATTTCATCTTTCATTAAAATAGCAAAGCCTAAATTCCATACAGATTAGACTAGATGCATCATAAAGCAAAACAAACAAACAACAACAACAACAACAACAACAACACACAAAGCAAAAAAAAAACTTCCCCATTTATGAAGTAGGGCCATCATACAACATATTAGCTTTTCACTTTCAAAAGAAATACATTAACTGAAGTACTGCTTTTTTCTAATTACAAGTACTATTT
The DNA here is from genome assembly GCA_007922755.1 of Pedetes capensis. NCBI lineage: Eukaryota > Metazoa > Chordata > Mammalia > Rodentia > Pedetidae > Pedetes > Pedetes capensis. The sequence continues at coordinate 41,012 of VMDO01002884.1, read as the reverse complement.
GTGTTTTTCCCAAAGTATCACTTCTTTCAAGATGTTATCAATATGAAATATTATCACAGAACAGCTCTAAAAACTTGTATTTATTCTACAACCACACGACAAAACGATGAGGACACGGCATTTTTGAAATGAAGGCACCATGGCATGATCAGCAACCCCACCACCAATTCTCATCTGTTAATGTGTTAAATCTCTCTCTCCAGCTGACAAATGGCAAGTACTCTCCAATATAAACAAACATCACTGTTACTGTGTAGAGGAAATGCAAAAGCCGTTTATATATGACTATTAACGAGACAACCATGTGTTATACTTGAACTAGCAATTTGATCATTAATAAGGCCAACTGTTAGTACCTTTGAAGAAAGAGAAAGAAGATCTATAATATCATTATAACATTTACTGAGCTTTCATACTACCACTCAAAAAGCACCTTCAACTTCTGTGTGTCAAATACTGTGCCCTGCAGAATGCCTGCCAGCATTTTTGGCCACTATGCATTAAAATAGCAGGAACAGCTATCTGCCCAAGTGTAACAACTAAATATGTCCCCAAACACCACCAGACGTCCCATGAGAAGCACTGCCTCAGAGTTCAGAGTATGTAGCCACCAATATTTAGAAACTGGAAATACTGAGATACAAAGCATGCATACTCGAGATACACAAAAACGATGAATACCTAGGCAGCCTACAATTTAAGGTTGGCAAGATGGGGAACACAAAGAAAATCACATGTACCTAGAAAAGGCTAAAAATATATATTTTTAAATGAAACTAATTTCCTCCTTAAACCATTCCTATTTTTTCTAGAAAATTCACCCCACACAGTACTCTTCAAACAAACAAGTGAGAACCTTCTTCATCATATAGCAAAATACTGATTCTTACTACTGAACTACACATCTAGTCAATGTTAGTTAGTAAATAATGACTGGAATGATGGAAAACAGCAATCAATCATTAAAGTAAGCTTGATAAGATCCCCTCTGCCAATTAAGAAAGGCAATCAGATCCTGTAAACTGGCCTCGTCTATACATTTGGTATTTAAAATTATTGCCCTACATCAAACATGATCTCAGGAATTATTTTTCAATCAACTATTCAGGAGTTTTTGAAGAAAGGAATTGCTAGGCAGAAAGACAACAGGAAAAGACAATAAATCTTTAAGTACAAAAACTGACAACAAAATGAGAAAAATACCGCCCTGAGCTTTCAAAGGGAATTGTTTATAGAAGCTGATATAAGAGAACCTCAGAACATGCATTCACTCTACTCAAGAAATTAGAAGTTACACTTGAAAAATGGCTCCAGATCCTTCCAGAAAGCTTAAAATAAATCTGAATAACTACCTCTCAAGTTTTCTTGGGGAAACTCATCATTTGGAGGAGATTTACATTGTAAACTCCCCCTGGGTTATCTTTGCCTGTGTTTTATAATTTTTTTTTTTTTAGTTCAGATCCTCCTATGTTGTTCTTTGTCCACAAATGAGTAGGATAGACAGTGACTGAAAGAGTCTGAGGGGTAAATATAATATAATCTGGTAGTAGGGGCTAGGATTTAGCTCAGTTGGTAGAGTGTCATTCTGCAGTGTCTGAGGTTCCGAATTCAATTCCCAGCACGACAAAAATGGGAGAAGGATGTGGCAATCCATTCCTGAGGCAATCCTGAAAACCCTATGAGGGTCGCTATGAGTTGGACATGACTCGATGGCACCTAACAACAACAAAAACAACAACAATCTGGTAATAGGAAATACGCTTTAGAGAAAATAGATTGCCTTTTTTTTTGGAGAGAGAATAATAATTCTTTACCTTTCATAAACAACTATAGTTAATTGGTGCCTCTGTGCCCTTCGGAGAACATCCTCTCAGGGGCATTTCAGCAGACACATGTGCTCCAAGTGAGGACAAATGTAAAGCTGGTAGAGAATGTCACTAAGGACAAAGTGAGAAGCAGCTGCTAAAGAATGTTCAACAAAATTGTACAACAACTAACAAAATACTGATCAGGTGGCAGGTCTCTAAGCAACACTAGGGAACAGAACTATTTAGATAAACAGTAAAAAATATGAGAAAAGAAGGAAGAAGTGGAGGACTTTATATCCTGCCTTAGCAATCTACTGCTCTGCAGAAAGCTGGCCCAAAAGTCAGTAGCTTAAAATCATCATCATTTCATTTGTTCTGTGCATACGCAGTTCGGGGTAGAACTTGGTGAGGACGACTTGTCTGGGCCTCCCGTGATGCTTGCTGGGCTCTCCTGGGGCTGAAAGACCCAACACACCAGAATGCAAAGCAAGGCTTGGTGCACTCTGCAGACCGCAGTGCCCTGTGCTCCTACACATGGCTTCTCTCTCCAGCAGGGTAGCTCGGACTTCCTTCCTTACCAGGTGACTGGGAAACTGCCGGCCTCTGAAGTCTTGCAATGAGCACAGTGTCACTTGAGCCATTTTCTGTCACACCAGCCAGCCCAGACTTCAAGGGGAAGGAAAACAGATTCCACAACTTTGATGAGGGGAACAAAGGCACACATACTGGGATGGCAAGAATTGCGGGTGGCCATCTTTGCAGATAATCTACCACAAACCCCAATACTGGAAACCACAATAATATAAAGGAAGTGAGAAGAAAGAAAATAAAAGATGACCAGGAAGGATCAAGTGTTGTTTCTCGATAACACATCTTAACCTCTTATCCTTGACTCTTCAGCCAAAAACAGTAAAAAAAAGAAAGAACAGAATGGAAGACGCAGGAGAGAATACAGCTGCAACTTTGACTACAATATCTAACCAGGATTCTTTACAAACTGAGAAACAGAATAAATAAACCAGATTAACCAACTACCACTGAGTCTCTGGTTACTTTTGGCTAAAGATACATTTTACACAAAAAGACACAAGAATCGGTTAGCAGGTAAAGAATATATGAATTGTTGGGGAGGGGGGAGGGATGGCAAGTTCTTTTTTAAAAATGGGAAGTTCTACTTTTAGGGTCATCATTTTAAAAGGTCAATGTTTCTAATACATCTTTCTAGAAGAAAGAAACACTGCAATAGCCACAGTTGAAAAATAAAACTGATAAATGAAGACAGGAACATTGCAAATCCTATAGACAGGCCACTTCCTCTCTCCTGCATCAAAGTGCAGTACGGCAGAACACCAGCCCATCTTGACATTCCTATGCTTTGGGAATGGAAAATAATGGCATTACTCATGCTTGACCTTTGCCAAAAAATGGCTGGCAGATGGGCTTACACAGCAAAGCGGGGATGTGATGAGATTACTCTGAGTCCCTAAAAACTAGCCCAGTTGAGACTGGACAAAAATTTCACTGGATAACAGGAGGCTTATCACTTGTATAGCATGTAGACAAATGTGCTGTGTCACAGTGGCTTCTGTGCATTTCCTACTTTGTCATCATTCTTCCCCACTCTCCTTAATAGAAATTAAAAAAAGATAATATTTGTTTCTCAGCTCTGTATGCTAATCCTAAGCAAGTTTAAACACCATTGCATCACAGCAGTCTCTCCAATTTAATGGAAATGTTCTAAAGTCTGCAAGTCATTTAGGACAAAAAGAGAAACTCCAAGTCCAATTATGGGAAAATGAGAAAAAGGAGCACAGAGCCCTTCAAATCAGATCACATAGGAGGCCAGCAGAGACCACACAGGAGGACAAAACCATAGATGAAAGGAACTGGGAAACGATGCGTTTTATGCTGCTTTTTAAATACAGATCCCCAGGGCTAAGTTAGTACTTACCATAGCTACAGGTCTTAAAATCTGCAACATATTAAATACAGGAAAAATGATTTCATTACTGTTATTTAAGATGTTATTTGGAATCTGGATTTCTCTTTTTTCAAGATAGGGTCTCACTATGTAGCCCAGGCTGACCCTGAACCTATACTCTCCGGTCTCAGTCTCTCAAGTGTTGTAATTACAGGCATGTGCCACCACACAAGGCTGGAAAATTCTTCATGTTGAAAAACACTGGTCCTCATATAAAAGGCAAATGTAGAAAGACCACTAAATTTGAAGGCAGAAAAATGAGATTTGAGTCTTGACCCCGAGTCTGTATGTTGCTGCTGCTGCTGCTGCTGTTGTTGTTGTTGTTGTTGTTGTTGTTATTGTTAGGTGCCATTGAGTCGGTGTCTGGCCCTACCTACAAGAGTTGAAACACTATTATCAGTGCTTTTCTGCTATTCATAGGGTTTTCAATGGTGGATTGATTTTTGAGAGTGGGTTGCCAGGTCCTTCTCCCCCAAGCCTACAGTATTTGGTGTTCCCAGATGGTCTCCTATCCAAGTACTAACCAGGCCAGACCCTGCTTAGCTTCTGAGGTCTGACAGGATCAGATGCCACAGTACTATGGCTGTAGGCTGAGTAAGTATGTTGTTGTTGTTAGGTGCCGTCGAGTCGGTATCCGACTAATAGTGACCCTACATACAACAGGCGAAACACTATTGTCAGTGCTTCTCTGCTATTCATAGGGTTTTCAATGGCAGATTGATTTCTGGGAGTGGATTCTCAGGTCCGTCTCCCAAGACTCTGTATACTCCTTGGAAAATTACTTAATCCTTCAAAACCACATTTCTTCATCCATAAAAATATGGATAATATTTTCAAAGACTTGTACTATAAGGATTTGAGTTCATATGCTTGAAAAATAGTGCTAATAAATATAAATTGAATATGATTGATATTTTAAACACATTAAAGCCCCCAATTAAATGTCTATTATATTTAATCATAGAAAAAGTACAAAATCTATAGCTGGAAGGTAGTATTTCTAGGTCTGATTTTGCTACTTACTGGCAAGACAACCTTAGGTAAGTGTTTTCTCACGTCCCAGGACAATTTCATTCATTTGCCCAGCTCACCTCAATGAGGATCCACTGGGGAAGTAACAGTAAACATGATAATCAAGTCCCTGCCTTCATGGAGCTTAATATGTCATGGGCAGACAGAAAGGAAACGAATGCATGGTGCCTGGCAGTGTTCTCATAAAATGAAGCGAGCGAGATAGAATACCTTGAAAACCCTCTTTAGATTGAAGTCTGTGATCTATGACTGAATATGAACGTCAACAAAAAGGAAGATCACAATTACTCATTCTGATGTTTTCTAAGGTATTCAACCATTCTTTCTAAAGCTGAAATCAAAAGCTTCTAAATAACAGCGATATTTAAGTTTTTCTGTACTACAAAAGCAATAGTTCTCATCCAAGATGAAAACCTAAAATTTACTGTTAAAGGGAAACTTGTGCTGTTAAAAATGTGAACTTCGCATCAAAGATTGTGCTCTTCTTGATACTCCTGAACCCAGTAATTTAAGTGGTAATATTGACACTTATGGAAGTGCTGTATTTTGCCTGCATCTGTAGCCCTGTGGCATCCAATCCCATCAGATCTCAGAAGCTAAGCAGGGTCAGGCCTGGTCAGTACTTGGATGGGAGACCGCCTGGGAACACCAGGTGCTGCAGGCTTGGGAGACGGGTGTGGCAACCCATTCCCCAAAATCAGTCTGCCATTAAAAACCCTATGAACGGCAGAGAAGCATTGACAATAGTGTTTCCCCTGTTGTACACAGGCTCGCTATGAGTCAGATATGGACTCCACAGCACCTAAGGACAACATTGGCACATATGGACATATGCACAAGACCACCCAAGCCTTAGCATATAGTCAGAAATGATGGCTGAGATGCTCACAATACTACTTCAGAATAATTGGGCTGGAAAATATTTTGCAAATGAATAGAGTGCTTTGCAGGTCCTCTTGTCCCCTGTAGCATGGTTTGTCCTGGTAATCTCATGCATATAACCCTTCTACAAAAGCTTGAGGTTTCAGGATGAATCAGACAAGGACTAAGACATAATATTCATAAGAGCCAGAATCAATACAAATTTCTCAGGCTGGTTAAACTGTGAGAACACAGAGTTACGGGATATCAACAAGGGTTCTTTAAAAATGAGTTTTCAGTAATATATAGTCAGAACCCTTCTGTTTGAATCAATTGAAGAAATGCTCACCTGAATAATAAAATTATGTTTTAGAAAATTTATTTGGTAAATTTAATGGAGATTGTCTAGCAGAATTCATTAAAAATCTACTAAAAAGAATGAACAAGCATAATTATAATTAGCATATAAATTGTTTTTATGGAAAGTAGCTTCTGAAGTTTCTTAAAATGGCATGCAATCCTAACAAATTTGGGCATACCATAAACATAAACTTTACATTTCATACACCTCATATGCCAACTTAAGATGCCTTTCATGAGTCACAAGGTTGATAGAAAGTCCAGCCTTTTAGAATCCTATGAAATTCTATGGGTTTCAGCCCAAATACTTTCTCCAGATATTCAGATGATGAACAAATAGAATCTAAATTCTCTTATTTATTTTTTACTATAAAATAAAAAAGACTAGCTTCACGTGCAAATTCAAGCCATAGTATTTATGATTTAGAATAAAATAAATGGAAAAAAATCTCTTGGCTTCATTACTTCATTAAACTTACTGGCAAAAATAAACTACCGTATCTCCAATCTAATCCATGCCCTTCTTTCAACAGTTATAGAGGGTTATAAAATCAGATGCAGATAGAATCAAGAATATATAAGCCAGGCACAGTGGCACACGCCTGTAATCCCAGTGACTCAGTGGGCAGAGGCACGAGGCTTACAAATTCGAGACTAGAAGCAGTCTGTAATTTAGCAAGACCCTGTCTCAGAAAGTGAAAAAATGGGCTGAGGGTGTAGCTCAGTGGTCCAGCACTTGCAAAGCATGCAAGTGCAAGGCCCTAGGTTCAACCCCCAGTACCACACACACACACACACACACACACACACACACACACACACACAAAATAAATGGTGTTATTAATTTACATAGAATCACAAGAATTTGGAGCAGGCAAGGTACTTAAAAATCAGTATTTTTATTTGACAGATGAGCAAACCTCTGCTGCAGTGGTAAAGGGCATCAAGCTCCAGAATAAGATGCCAAGTATCATCAGAAAACACTCTATTCTGCCACTACTTAGTGTTCTGTTCTTTCATTTGTTCCTTCTTAGAATGTAAAAAATAAGATAATAATGGTACCTACTTCATAAGTTATTATTGTTAGGTGCTGTCAAGTTGAGTCCAAGTCACAGTGACCCTATGTATAACAGAACAAAATACTCTCTGACACTGTGCCACGCCCAGCACTATTGTCAGTGCTTCTCTGCTATTTATAGGGTTTTCAATGGCTGGTTGTTTCCAGAGTGGGCTGCCAGGTCCTTCTCTCTAGTCTGAAGCACCTGGTATTCCCAGGTAGTCTCCCATTCAAGGACTAACCAGGCCAACCATGCTTAGCTTCCAAGAGCAGGCGGGCTTGGATGCCATGGTGTTATGGCTGCAGACATTTTATAGGTATCAGTGCAAAAATAAAATGTGTTAATGTATTTAACCACTAAATGTTGCCTGGTGTATAAGAATTCAAAAATGTTGGGACTCTCACCATCTACTATGTTTATAATTGGATATACCTATAGAAAACACTGTTCACTAAAACCAAAGTATTTTATTAACCTTGCCTCAACTAAGGGAATAATCACCCAAACTCCGTTTATTTTTCCTCCCCCTCATCATCAAGGGGATTGTGTTTCCCCTAGGGAACAACTCTATGGAGATTATTGTCCCCAGGATGGAACAAATAGGATATTGAGATATGGAAATAATGTCACCTGAGCAAGAGATGAAAAATAACTGAGAATGTTTTGTGGTAAGAGAGAATTTTGCTGAATCATATATGTTATCTTCAAGTATCAAATGACCGCAAATAAATAAGAATTAGACTTATTGTATGTTTCTCCAAAGGCAAAATCGGCTATAGGGAAAACCATGGTAAGATCCTAAGTTTCCTGAAGGGAGAGAGCATCCTTTTAACATGGAGCTCAACAGAGAAGTGAGATGCTGCTTTCAAATAGATATGATTAGCTTGAGCATGAGTTAGACTAGATGACATTAAAAATGCTCACAACAGCAGAGTATTAGAACTTGAAAAGGACTTCCAAGTGCTCTGTGGTAGCTTACTTGCCCATTACAATCACGTGGGGAGTTTCATAAACAACCATCCCAGATGAATAAAAATCAGAACGTTCTGGGTGTGGAAGCTGAGCACTATTCTGTTTTCTTTTACCTTTTCAATTCTCTTATATAGTCTTAACATACAGCCTCAATTGAGAAACATTCCAGTAGTTCACAAATTAGCAAATTAGGACCCACTGTTAGAGAATGGTGGGACTATATCATTTAAACTCAGGTATTGTGCTATGCTTTTTTTTTTCTTTTTTTTTTTTCAGTGCTAGGGATCAAACCCAGGGTCCCAGGACCTAGTGAATGTAAGGCAAACATTCAGCCACTGAACTATACCCCACACCTCTTTGCTATTTTCAACATATTAAATTATTAATAAAATATGACTTTATGATATAAATAGGTCTACAGATTAATTTTATAGATATAAATTTGGGGGTAAAGTCTGTACTTTAAACTTTTTTCCCAGGGTACAGATGTTCTGTTATTCATTGTCTAATTTTGTAGCCACAGTATGATTGAATTTTAGTAGAAAAGATAAACAAAACTAATTTTGCATTATGGGATTTACTATCAACTTTGATGTTGCCCTTCCTGTGCCTGACTTCCTATCACTTGAGAAAGTATTTCCTCCCATAGATCCTTAAACAGTTACACCTCCCTCTACTCCATCTGTGATCAAGAGACACAGCTTGCAAATCTTTCCTACTTATATGTGTGAATGACTGAAAGCTATCTTCACTTGATTTTTAAAGTCTTAATCAGTGAACAACAGAGAAAAGGGGAATGAAATGGGAATCAGGAATTCCAAATGCCTTAAATGAGGTCACAAAGAAAGACCAGCAAATGTAGAACTGAAGGGTTAATTCCATGGCTCAGCATCACAAACTATTATCACCACTTTCTGATAACCTGTCTTACATGCCATTTCAAATTAGAGGCATGCTGGCAGGTGGGGGGGAATGCATTGTACTGGGAAGGAGAAGTGACCTTACTTCTTTGTTTTTCCTATCCACATTAATGTTGACAGCCATATCACCCTGGAGTCTGATCTCATCTGATTTTAGAAGTTATGCAGGATCTGGTTCAGTTAGTCCTTGGATGGGAGACTGTCTGGGAATACAGGGTGCTGTTGTTGTTGTTGTTAGGTGCCATTGAGTCATGTCTGACTCATAGCAACTCTTATGGGGTTTTCAATGGCTGATTGTTTCTCCCGTTTTTGTGGGGCTGGGAATTGAACTCAAGGCCTCAGAGACTACAGAGCAGTCACTCTACCAACTGAGCTAAATCCCAGCCCCATAGGGTGCTGTAGGCTTGGGATAAGGATCTGGCAGCCCACTCCTAAAACAATCAACTCTTGAAAACCCTAGGTGCAGAAAAGTACCGTCAGACAATATTGAGTAGTGTTTCATTCTGTTGTACATAGGATCCCTATGAATCAGACTCAAGTCCATGGCACCTAACAACAACAACAACAACATGCAAACTAACAGAGCCAAGAATAAGTCACTTACCTCTCCCTGAAAGCCCTTTTCTCACTTATAAAATGAGAAGGTTCATCAAGATCACATCACAGGGGAATTTCAAATCCAATGGTCTCTGATCAAGTTACTTACACATTGTCAACATGAACAACACTGGTCTATAATTTTTTACTGTACACAGTTGCTTTGCCTGGGGACACAACCCACATAATATATATGAATCTATACATTGTTGTTAAGTGCCACTGAACTGTGTCCAAATCATAGTGATGCTCACAGGTCTTTCAATGGCTGTTTCAGAGGGCACTGCCATGTCCTATTTCCATTTCTGCGGTGCTGGGGATTGAACCTAGGACCTCAGAGAGTACAGAGTGGCACTCTACCAACTGAGCTAAAAGCCAGCCCCTTGAATCTACATAGTACCTATATTGTAAAGGAGATCTACCATAAATTGTTGTTGTTATATGCTGTCAAGTCCAACTCATCGCAACCCTATGTACAACAGAATAAAACACTCCCCAACACTGTGTGAGTACCTCTCTGCTATTCATGGGTTTTCAATGGCAGATTGTTTCAGGAGGGGTTGCCAGGTCCTTTTCCCATTTTTGCAGTGCTGAAGATTGAACCCAGGGCCTCAGAGAGGACAAACCACTACTCTACCAACTGAGGTGAACCTCAGCCCTGTACCATAAATATTGCACATTAAATTTTGAATACACTCAACAATAACAGAAATGTGAATTCCATCATAGGTTAAATCATACCATGAGTATATCTGAATGTCAAACTGGAATCTTAGTCTCAGCATCAAAAAGGATACTCACATCAACTACTAGAACAACTTCTCTAGCCAGACATAAATATCACATTCACTGAGGGCTGATAATACCTGCAACAGACTGATCATTTTCCAGAAATGCTATTTTTTGCCTTCCTAGATTGCCAAAAAAAAAAAAAGAAGCAGACAGAAGCTATACTTAAAAACAGAAAAGCTTTCAACCCATCCTCTCCCCACAAAAAAGCATTCTACAAAAAATTCTAATTTTTTTCCTAAAATTCTACCTTGCAATGCCTTTTAAGACAAAAAGCGTACCTTAAAGAAGATATTTTTCTTCTTTTAAGACAAATCTTAGGCACTCAGGTATCACAAACTGTTCAAAATAACTTGGACAAAGGCTGATTTGGAATAATAGTTTAATTAGTAAGCATGTTTGTGGTTTAAAAATCATTTTGGAAGTCACATATGGAAAACTAAGAAAAATTAGCTGGATGAAAATTTAGTGATAAATATCCTTACAAAAGAAAGAAGATTAAGGAATTAAAGTATTAATTTACATTAGAAACTCTTCCCAGCTATAACTGGTAATGTGAACTCAAGTTCTCTAAAGAGGCCACCTCTGTAAGGAAGATTCTGCAGACTCATTGACTGACTAGAACTTCATAGTTGTGGAGACATGGAATTTTGCAGAACAAGAGCCAAAATTATCTTGGGCTATCTTTGTTTCCCATAATACCCATTTATTATCAACCTCTGTATCTGATCTACTATCCTTAGACTATTAGGTATATTTGGAATGTATTACTTATCAGGCCACCAGCTTCCACCAACATTAAAGCCAAGAATGTTACAAGACAGCATCTGAAGTCTATAGAAGAGGTGTCCTGGTTTTGCTATAATGTGCCTACCTGATATCCTGACTGATGTATTTGGTAAATGCACTGACTTATGACTTCATTCCATTCTATGCATATGTCATTTGGGGTAGCCTGAATCATGTTCCAGGGCCATGTTGTTGTTGTTGGTGGTGGTGGTGGTGTTAGGTGCTGTTGAGTCAAGTCTGACTCACAGTGACCCTATGTACAGCAGAATGAAACATGGCCTGATTCTGTGCCAGGCACACAATCTTATTTATGTTTAAGCCCACTGTTGCAGATACTGTGCTAATCCATCTAGTGGAAGGTATTCCTTTTTTTCATTGTTCTGCCGCTCTCCCAAACATGATGTTTTTCTCCAGGTATTGATCCCTCCTGACTACATGTCCAAAATACAAGAGACACAGGTTAGCCACCCTTGCTTCCAAGGATCACTCTGGTTGCACTTCTTCTAGGACAAATCCGTTGGTTCTTTTGGCAGGCCATTAAGTATTCAATATTCTTCTCCAGCACCATAATTCAAAAGTATCAATTTTTCTCCTGTCCATGAACACTCATATTTGTCTCAGAATAAATTATTATTTGGAGCAAGAGCTGTGCTTTGCATTTGATAGTTTAAAGAGGCATATGACTCTTGCATAGGAAATAAAGACTTCAGGCAATAAACAAATCTTTGTGGAAGAAAAAAGACCAGGATATAAAAGGGAAAAAATGGGTGCTCCCAGGCTTAATTATTAGTTATAGACCCACTGTTCAAAAACCAAGAGTATTTAAAGAAAGCAAGTGCTAAGCAAACCTGGAAAAGATCGAATGTAAATACAGTGCATTTGTTTGAACTCTATACTGAACTATAAAGTGTCCTAAAACATCTGTGTTTTATTAAGAGGTTGGAAATGGAGAGGATTATGTACTTTGAAATTTATTTTTAACTTCCATTTTTTGTGCATCTAATGGTCTATACACAATATATCCATTTATAAATACAGTATCTTTCACTATTAAAAAGCCCAGTTATGAGACTCTATCCTATTTTTAGTGATAAAAAATATCAGCCATTTAATATTTTATTGTTGCAAATCAATTTAAAATCATATATATGTATTTATAAGGCCCCCACATGTCTGTCAGTTTGCTACACTGTAGGGGCTGGTGTGTGGCTATGAGGCTGGAAGCTATGCCACCAGTATTACAGATACCAACAGGGTCACCCATGGTGGAAAGGTTTCAGCTGAGCTTCCACAAAAAGACTAAGGAGTAGGATCTGGCGACCCATTCCTGAAAAAATGAGCCATTGAAAACCCTATGAATAGCAGAAAAACACTGTCAGATATACTGCCAGAAAATGAGTCTCCCCAGGTGGAAAGACACTTAAAAGATGACTGGGGAAAAACTGCTTCCTCAAAGCAGAGTCTACCTTAATGATAGAAATGGAGTAAAGCCCCAGGGACCTCCATATGGTGATGTGGCACAACTCAAAGTGAGGAGGAACAAGAGTAAACATCCATTAACAACTGGAACATGGAATGTATGTAGTATAAATCTAGGAAAATTAGAAATCATCATAAGGGAAATATAGCACATAAACATTGACATTCTAGGCATCAGTGAGCTAATATGGATGGGCATAGGCCATTCTGAATCAGATAATCATATGGTCTCCCATCCTGTGAGTGATAAATTAAAGAGAAATGGGGTTGCATTCATCAACAAAAAAGACAGATCTGTCCTGAAGTACAATGCTGGCAGTGATAGAATAATATCTTTATGCCTACAAGAAAGACCAGTTAATATGACTATTATTCATATTTATGCACCTATCACTAAGGCCACAAATGAAGATAGGGAAGATTTTTACAAGCTTCTGCATTATGAAATAGACCAAGCATGCAATCAAGATGTGCTGATAATTACTGGTAATTGGAATGCAAAAGTTGGAAACAATGAAGGCGGCTCAGTAGTTGGAAAATATAGCCGTGGTGACAGAAATGATGCTGGAGATTATTAGAATTTTGTAAGATCAATACCTTTTTCACTGGAAATACATTTTTTCACCAACATAAACAGTGACTACACATGGACTTCATCAGGTGGAACATAGAGGAACCAAACTGACTACACTTATGGAAGGAGATAATAGAAAAGCTCAATAACCAATGTCAAAACAAGACCAGGTGCTAATTATGAAACAGTCAACTGCTCATATGCAGGTTCAAACCAAAACTGAAGAAAATTAGAACAAGTCTACGAAAGCCAAAGTATGACCTTGAGCATATCCCACCTAAGTTCAGAGACCATCTCAAGAACAGGTTTAATACATCACACACTAATGGTAGACTACCAAATGAGTTATGGCATGATATCAAAGACATCATTTGTGAGGAAGGCAAAAGGTTACTAAAAAGGAGGAAAAAAAGAAAAGACCAAATTACGTATCAAAAGAGACTCTGAAACTTGCCTGGAAACACTGAGCAGCTCAAGTAAAAGGAAAACATGATGAAGGAACTAAACAGAGGAGCAGCTCAAGAAGAGAAAATCAAATATTTTGATGACATGTGCAAAGAGCTGGAGATAAAAACCCAAAAGGGAAGAACATGGGTGTTTTTCTCAAGCTTAAGGAATCAAAGAAAAAATTCAAACCCCAAGTGGCAATAGTGAGAGACTCAACAAAGAAAATATTAAAGGATGAAGGAAACATCAAAAGAAGATGGAAGGAATACATAGAGTCGTTATACAAAAAGAATTGGTGAATGACAAACCATTACTAGAGGTTGCATATGATCAGGAACCAATGGTATTGATGGAGGAAGTAGAAGCAGCCTTGAAGGAATTGGCAAAACACAAGGCTCCAGGAATGGATGGGATACCAATTCAGATGTTTCAACAAACCAGTGCAGCACTGGAGGTGCTAACATGTTAGTGCTAAGAAATTTGGAAAACAGCTACCAGGCCAACTGACTAGAAGAGATCCATATTTGTGCATATTCCCAAGAAAGGAGATCCAACAAATTTGTGGAACTATTAAACAATATCAGTAATATCACATGCAAGCAAAATTTTACTAAAGATCATTCAAAAGGGACTGCAGCAGTATATAGATAAGGAACTGTCAGAAAATCAAGCCTGATTCGAGAGGGCGGGGAACCAGGGACACCATTGATGACATGAGATGGATATTAGCCAAAGGCAGAGAATATTAGAACGATGTCTATGTTTTATTGACTCTGCAAAGGCATTTGTCTTGTGGATCATAACAAATTATGGATAACACTGCAAAGTATGGGAATACCAAAGCACCTAATCATAATCATGAGGAATCTGTTCATGGACCAGGAGGCAGTCATTCAAACAGAACAAGGAAACACTGCTTGGTTTAAAGTCCAGAATGCTGTGCATCAGGGATGTATCTTTTCACCATACCTCTTTAATTTCTATGCTGAGCAAATAATCCGAGAGGCTGGACTTTATGAAGAATGTGGCATGAGGATTGGAGAAAGACTCATTAACAACCTGCATTATGCAGATGACACAACTCTCCTTGCTGAAAGTGAAGAAGATTTGAAACATTTACTGATGAAGATCAAAGAACACAGCCTTCAGTATGGATTGTGACTCAATATCAACAAAACAAAAATCCTTACAAGTGGGTCAGTAAGCAACTTCACAATAAGTGGAGAAAAGATTGAGGCTGTCCAAGATTTTGCTTTACTTGATTCTACAATCCACACCCATGGAAGCAATAGTCAAGAAATCAAGACTCACTGCATTGGGAAAAGCTGTGGAAAAAGACCTCTTCGAAAGTGTTGAAAAGTAAAGATATCCCGCAGCTGGGCACAGTGGTGCACGCCTGTAATCCCAGCAGCTCGGGAGGCTGAGGCAGGAGGATCGCAAATTTGAGACCAGATGCAGTCTGCATAATTTAGCAAGACCCTGTCTCAAAAACTGTAAAAATGGGCTGGGGGTGCAGCTCAGTGGTCCAGCACTTGCAAAGCATGTAAGCGTGAGACCCTGGGTTCAACCCCCAGTACCGCAAAAAAAAAAAAAAAAAAGGTAAAGATGTCCCATTAAAGACAAAGGTGTGCCTGAATCATGCCAGGGTATTTTCACCTGCATCATACGGTTGCGAAAGCTGGATAACTGAACAAGGGAGACAGGATAAGAATTGATGCTTTTGAATTAAGGTGCTGGGACAAATACTGAATATACAATGAACTGCCAAACAAACCAATAGGCCTGTCCTAGAACAAGTGCAACCAGAATACTCTTTGGAAGCAAGGACGGCTACACCATGTCTTATGTATTTTGGACATGTAATCAGGAGGGACCAGTCCCTAGAGAAAGGCATCGTATTTAGAAGAGTACAGATCAACAACAACAACAACAACAACAACAAAAGGAAAATCCTTCACTAGATGGATTGACACAGTGTCTGCAACAATGGGCTTAAACATAAATAAGATCATGTGCCTGGCACAGAATTGAAAAGTGTTTTATTCTGCTTTACAGAGGGTTTCTATGAGGAAGACATGATTTGAGGACACCTAACAACACCAATTTATTGAGGAATAAAGTAATGTCACACTATGGAATAATTAACCTGAGCTTATGAAACATGTTTATTTTTTATGGTAAGAATATTTGAAATTTACTTAGCCTTTTGGCTAGGATCAAGTTTAATGTCTGTTCTTAGTTTAAACCAAATATTTTTAAAGAATATAAGAAACTAAATGAAAATGACACTGTTTGCTAACTTGAGAAAGTAAGTTCTTTCCAAAAGAAATTTCATGAGATCACAAACAATGTACTAAAAGATGCTTGGTAACTCACAGAAACAAGATCTTAAAGATCTCTTGCAAGATGGGAGTTATTAGCCAAACATTACAGATAAGGCAGGATAGCCTGGAGAAGGGGTCTTTGGGCCACTGCAACAGCTGCTTTCCAGGGAGTGTCCCTGGACCAGCTCCATATCCACAGAGCGTGGCTTTGCTTCCCTGTCTTCTGTTCTCAACTCTGATCTCCAAATGGCCCACAGAACTGGATGCCAGCCACACTGGCTCCATGTTGACAGCTCCTGCTGTGTTAACTCAGCCTGGATCGCCCCCACACTGCTTTTACTAGCACTAAGTTTTGGCAACCTACTCCCTCTCTCCTGACAATCTGACCTCAGCTCTATCTCTTTTTTTTCCACTTCACTTCTCCTTGTCAATTTTGACAGCCTGCAGTGACCTTCTCTAGCTCCAAAGACATAAAAATGTCTTGGTGTTGCATTTATAAAATTCTCAAGTAGAATACATCATACCTTCAATCCTGTTCTCTAAGGGTCACTTCTAGCAGAATTATCGCACTCCTAATACAGCAGGGAGAATTTGAGTAACCTTGAAAAAAGTCTCAACAGGTCCTTGAGCCTACCCTTCACAATTCAGTTTCCAGGATATCAGTCTAAATAGGTAACATTTTAAGATTACTTACATTTCTAACAAAATGATTCTTATATTCCTAATACCAGCAAAATGATCCTAGACTGTTACCTCAATTCCAGAAACCATCCAGAAAACCTCTCTCACCACTACAGCTCAAAACCACACAGGTCAAAGGGCCTTAAACTTCCCGCACAGATCTGTATAGACGTAAATCACAGTGGCTAATCAAAGTCCACTAGCACTGTGAAGAAAACCAAAACAACATAGGCATTGACATAAGCAGAGGAAAAAACTCCAAAACCTTATAATAACAAAAAACCCATTAAGTCACCAGTAAAACACAAATATAACCATATTTCTGCACTGATATTTACATATATACTTCCAAGTAATTTATACCAAAGATGGAAGAATATACTGAGCCATTATACAAGAAAGAATTGGTAGATGACAAACCATTACCAGAGGTTGCATATCATCAGGAACCAGTGGTATTGAAGGATGAAGTAGAAGCAGCCTTGAAGGAAACACAAGGCTCCGGGAATGGATGGAATATCAATAGAGATGTTTCAACAAACAGATGCAGCACTGGAGGTGCTAACTTGTTTATGCCAAAAGATTTGGAATCAGCTACCTAGCCAACTGGCTGGAAGAGATCCATATTTATGCCTATTCCCAATAGATCCAACTGAATGTGGAAACTATCCAACAATATCATTAGTATCACATGCAAGCAAAGCTTTACTAAAGATCATTCAAAAGCAGCTGCAGCAGTATATAGAGAAGAAACTGCTGGAAAATCAAACTGGATCAGAAGAGGACATGGTACCAGATATCACTGCTGATGTCAGATGGATATTTGCTGAAAGTGGAGACCATCAGAAAGATGTCTGCCTATGTTTTATCAACTACATAAAGGTATTTGACTGTGTGGATCATAATAAATTATGGATAACACTACAAAGCATGGGAATACCAGAGCACCTAATCATAATCATGAGGAATCTGTTCATGGACCAGGAGGCAGCCATTCAAACAGAACAAGAAAACACTGCTTGGTTTAAAGTCCAGAATGCTGTGCATCAGGGCTGTATCCTTTCACCACACCTCTTTAATTTCTATGCTGAGCAAATAATCTGAGAAGCTGGACTTTATGAAGAAGAATGCAGCATTAGGATTAGAGGAAGACTCAATAACAACCTGTTATGCAGATGACACAATTCTGTTTGCTGAAAGTGAAGAAGATTTGAAACATTTACTGATGAAGATCAAAGAACACAGCCTTCAGTATGGATTGTGACTCAACATCAGCAAAACAAAAATCCTTACAAGTGGGTCAGTATGCAACTTCATGACAAATGGAGAAAGGATTGAGGTTGTCCAAGATTTTGCTTTACTTGATTCTATAATTAATACCCGTGGAAGTAGCAGTTAAGAAGTCAAAAGACACATTGCTTTGGGAAAAGCTGTGGCAAAAGATCTCTTTAAAGTATTGAGAAGTGAAGATGTCACAGTGAAGATGAAGGTGCACCTAACTCATGCCATGGTATTTTCAGTCGCATTATATGGTTGTAAAAGCTGGGCATTGAACAAGGGAAACAGAAGAAGAACTGATGCTTTTGAATTATGGTACTGGAGATGATTATTGAATACACCATGGACTGCCAAAAGAACCAACAGATCTGTCCAAAAGAAGTGCAACCAGAGTGCTCCTTGGAAGCAAGGATGGCTAAACTGTGTCTCTCCTGTTTTGGACATGTGATCAGGAGGGACCAATCCCTGGAGAAGGACAGCATTGGTAGAGTGGCAGGTCAACAAAATAAAAGGAAAACCCTCCACTAGATGGATTGACACAGTGTCTGTAACAATGGGCTTAAACATAATTAAGATTGTGTGCCTGGCCCAGAATTGGGGAGTGTTTTGTTCTGCTGTACATAGGGTTGCTATGAGTAGGACCAACTTGATGGTACCTAACAACAACAAGATAATATATATAAGTATAGATGGCTCTTGTGAAGGTATTAGTGAATTCTGATTCCCATTGTTACTCAGGTGCGCCATGAGAACCTAATTAGCAAAAAGGCAATGGCATTTATCCTGTTTATTACTTTTTTTTTAAGTAACTGAGAGGCTTATCTCAGGGCTTTGTGCATACTTTGCAAGCACTTTACCACTGCACTGAGTTGTACCCCAAGTCCCTTTTCTATTTTTTATCTTAAGACAAGGTCTCACTAAGTTATGTATGCTGCCTCTGGCCTAGAACTTTCAACCTTCCTACCTCAGCCTCACCAGTAACTGGGATTATAAGCATGTGCCACCATACCCGGCTCTGCTTTTAACTTTTAACTTGAAGATTACACCACCCTTTTTGGTGTTCTTTGCCAGGATTTAATCATTCTAATGAAAATTGCTGGAATTATTAGTTTTTGGCTAAATTCTATAATTTAAGCCTTTTGGTTTATTTCCCATGAAGACAAAGAGCTGGTGTCACTAATCCTCACAATAATTGTCACAGCCTAGAATTATATATGAGAGCATTGGTTTTTTTAAGACTCATATTCCACAGAATTATAGACATCCACTGCTGTTAAATGGCTAAATAGGGAGAGTGACACCTCTTTTGCATCCCACTATGACAGACAAATCCATTATCTTGGACACTACCCAATGCCTTTAGACTTTTTGAAATATCATATTTACTGCTTAATTATTTTTATTTTATAAATATTATTGTGGGCTGGGGTTTTGCTCAGGTGGTAGGGTGCTGTTCTGCACTGAGGACCTGGGTTTGATCCCCAGCACTACAAAAATGGGAGAAAGGTACGGCAATCCACTCCCAGAGCAATCCTGAAAAACAGTCAGCCACTGAATACTCCAAGAGAGTCACTATGAATCAGACATGACTAGACAGCATCTAACAACAATAAATATTATTGACAGAAGGCTTCTTTTAAAAGTTGATATGCATATTTATCTACAATACTTTATGGATAATAAACTTTTAAATGTTTAACTTAGAAAGTGAAAATTCCGTAATATGCTATATCTCTAACACCATCGCCATTAACACATTATTGTCTTGTCTTCAAGATGCATGCAGATGACTGTGAACAGAAATAGTATCATTCCATACTTAATGTTAAGTTGGAATTTTTTCCACCATTTATTCTTTCAAAATTCTAAGTAGAACACAAATGTTTTATCAAATATTTATCATATGCTAAATATTACTCTGGGTGCTTTGCATGGATTTTCACATTTAATGCACATAGCCAGCCCTTAGATACTATTATTATTCTCAATTTATAGATGAAGAAAGTGATGGACAGACGGCAAAGAAATGATTTGCCCAAGGTCACAGAATTAGTTTCAAGCAAGGCTTCAAACATGCAAAAAGTTGAGTTCAGGTTTAGGTGTGGGTCCAATGTGTTAAAATGTAGAAGGTTTGGGTTTAAATTTTTAATCCGCCAGGCGTGGTGGTGCACACCTATAATCCCAGTGGCTTGGGAGGTGGAGGCAGGAGCATTGCAAGTTTGAGACCAGAGGTAGTCTGCGTAATTTAGCAAGACCCTGTTTCAAAAAGTAAAAAAAAAAAAAAAAAAGGGCTGGGGGTGCAGCTCAGTGGTCCAGCACTTGCAAAGCATGCAAGCGTGAGGCCCTGGGTTCAACCCAAAGTACCACAAATAAAATAAAATAAAATAAAATAAAATAAAATTTTAATCCTATGTGTATGTTGTTGTTGTTGTTGTTGTTAGGTGCCGTCGAGTCGGTATCCGACTCATAGCGACCCTCAAAAGATTTTCAATGGCTGACTGTTTCAGGATTGCCTTGGGAGTGGATTGCCAGGCCCTTCTCCCATTTTTGCCATGCTGGGAATCAAGCTCGGGACCTCATAGACTGCAGCACAGCACTCTACCAACTGAGCTAACTCCTAGCCCTATGTGTAGGTAGACAAATAATTTTTTTCATTTGTTTTTCAAATTTTAAATAGCTACTGATGAAAAAAAAACACAAATAAGCAAGCAATAAGCAAACAAATAAACCAAACAAAAACACAAACATTAAAAGCTGATCCTGAACCCAATTTTTCACTGGGTTCAGGTCTAGGTTTAGGTTCAGAAAAAAAAATCGTTAATGCTTGACTCTGAACAGGTTGCAGTTCAGTTTGAAGCGCTTCTGTCTACACATAGGATTTAAACCTGAAACTGAACTGAACCTGACCCTCTACATTTTATCATACTGAACCCACACCTGAACCTGAACCCAATACTACACAGGTTTGAAACATTAGTTTAAGTCTGAGGGATGCTGCTGGAAAAGGGTACCCTGAGGCAAGACTGCACCCTCCTGAGTCCTCCTCTGCACTATGACATGCACCATCAGCATACATAACCTACATGATCTTTTTTGTAGCTAGGTTAATTATCTGAATATGGTACAACATACCTCACCCTTCACTGTAGACATTTGTGTTATTCTCAATTCTTTACTATTAATTACTATTAGCCTGCAGCCGTACCCCTGTGGCATCCCATACAGTCAGGTCAGATCTCAGGAGCTAAGCAGGGTGGGGCCTGGTTAGTACTTGGATGGGAGCCCGCATGGGAACACCAGGCGCTGTAGATGGACCTGGCAATCCACTCCCAAAAATCAATCCACCATTGAAAACTGTATGAATAGCAGAGACTCACTGACAATAGTGTTTCCCCTGTTGTATGTAGGGTCACTATGAGTCGGATACTGACTCGACGGCACCTAACAATAACAACAACAACAATAATTACTATTAATTTCCTGTACATATATTTTAGTATATTTATCTATCAAGAATCATTATCTTTGGTATAGTATTCTCAATTAAATTATAGATCTTAATGAAATCGTATCAGTTTTTCCACCTTTGCCCCTTTCTATTCCAGAACCTGGACATTTCTAAAGAGGACTGACTGACAAATTGTTCTGTAGAATATTGCACAATCTGGGTTTGGCTAATGGTTTCTCATGTTTATAGTGAAGAAGGCATTCAGGGGAAGGATACTGAACAGTGATGGTCTTTCTTAGTGTTTCAAATGCTTTATGATGTGCACATGTCTTACCAGTGGTGATGCTAACCTGGTCACCAATTAAAATGGTATCTTCTGGGTATCTATACTATACAGTTAGCATTTTCCCCCTTGTCATGAACAAATATCTTGAGAGAGATACTTTCAGACTGTGCAACTATTCTGTTTCTCCTCAAACTTTCACTCACTAATTTTGGTACCCATCAGTGGATTTTGTGAGCAACAATAATCACTGTGGTATTTACCTCATGGTATATTTTTATATTTCTATGGGTTTTTTGCACAGTTATTCATTATAATTCTTCTGTAATAAAAAGCTGTGCCAATTCTACCATTTATTTATGCTTTCAGAAGATATTCACTTAATTCTAAGGACATAATCTAATACTATCCTTTTGTTGCTCACACTGTACCAACTTCGGCCATTAGGAGCTCCTTCAGGATGGCCTTTTGGCAACCTTCCCACCTTTCTGGCAACACAAAATATTCTAGGCACAGCTTCTATTTTCCCTGACCCAGGACTAGAACCAACTACTTCTCCAAGGAATTACGGTTCCTTTTTTGGTGAATAGTATTTAGAAACTGAGGTCTGAAGGTAATGTTGTTCACTACTATTGAGGCTCTAGGTCCTCTTAGCTAGCTGAGCTAGGAAACACATAGCATACACTAGCCTATGCATACACATGCCTCTGCATATCTATGTCTACAGATGTATCAAAAATTCTGAGTTCAGGCTGGTGACTGCAACAGCAATTCAGCACCATTGGATTCAGAAGAGTCTTCTCTCTCAGAAAGAAACCTGGCTCTTATCATTTCCAGTGTTCTTGCTTGTTGTTTGATCCTAGTATATACACATAGTAATAGTTTCAGAATTGTTAAGTCATACCACTGTGAAGAACAAACATACTAACTAGACTACAGTGTTACTACGCTATTCTTTTATTTTTCAAAACTAAAATAATAGATGTTGGTTTTCCTGTCCCCTTCAGTGTAATTATACATTACTTTATTTGTAATACAGCTAGTTTATTTTGCTACTGTTTACACTTCTATTTTGAACTATCCCCCACCCTGGTTGATTTTAACTATAAACCTGTATCTCAATATGGCCAGTCAAGAGTTGTGGCTTCACCTAGCAAATGGGTCAGAAGGACACATTCAGTGAGCAACCCTGAGAGAATGTCTCCTACCTGAGCCCAGATATTGCTCTCTGCATGGACATACATATGTGTGAGTGTGCTCAGTGTGTGTTGGGGGGGTCTTCTGTTTTTAGATGGAGGTGCCCCCTTTGCTCAAATGAATTAATGTGAAGAAGCTTAGAATCCTATTAATATTTAAGGTTGCTAAATCTTCTCACACACATATAGTGCCCCCAATGTCCAGTTCTTAACAATAATATTTTTAAACATACCAAGTTGGAGTTTAGTCTTTTCATAAATGTGTAGGTGGCAACCAAGAGGAGTACTGACACCACTGATTGGAAGGCAACACAGGAAGGATCCTTACAACAAGATTTTAATTAGGTATTACAAGCAAGGGAAATATAAGAACACAAGAACATGAAGAAATTACCTAAGTGAGCATCTACCAGTTTGGTTTCATTAAAAAAAAAAAAAATCAGTTTTCCCTAGAGGAAAGAAACCAGAAAGGTAGGTAACTGACGTAGTAGAAAGGCAAAAAGGTATATCCTTAAACTCCTAAGTGCTATGGAAATCAAAAGATAAAAGAATATGGGAAAGCAACAGCAATCGTTCAGAACTACCAACAAATATACCTTAGTTTGCTAAAGAAGAAAATGAATAGAAAAAGAGGAAATCAGAAACAGGTCCTCATGTCTTCGAATATGAAAGCACAAAGCTTAAATCAAAATGGCGGCAGAGACCGAAGGAGGGAAGCGACAGGGAGGAGACTATTACAGAGTCAAGAGCCCTGCTTCCTCTGCAGGAGCTGAAGAGCCAAATCAACCACTGCAGGAATGACTTAACACAACACTTCCTCAGAAGGCCAACTGCAAAAAAGAGCAATTTCTCTTTTCAGAGCCAGTGAAAAAAGCCATAGAGGAAGAAAGGGCTTCTTTCACAGGCCTCTGATCACCGTGGCCAATGCTTCAGCTTGGGTGGAAAGTGGGAAGAGAAAGAAGGAAAACAAACACTGGCAAGAGACAGGAAGAAAGCCTTGAAAAGACTGTGGAACACCCAGCATGCACTAGAAATTTTAAGAGCAAAATGTGAGTCACCAAAGGAAAGTGAAACTGTTGATCCCCAGTAAAAGACCCCTTGGCTCTCTGCCACTATATCTTCCCTCTCTCATCCTAGTTCTCATATCCACTACTCGCCTCAATATTTTAGATCTTATGTACTCATCCTTTAGAAGGCTAAATAAAAACAACCCAGCAGCTTGATTTGTATTTTCAAAAGGCAGGCAGGAAGTATTCTATGACCTTTAATACACGTGTATGCTTTGCGAGACAAAAAAAATAAAAAATAGATGTGATCCCTTTTCAAAAACTTATAAATTAGACAAAAAGGAAGATAACTGGCAAAGAGTCATGTTAATAAATAAGATCTTCCTTTCTGTGGAAATTCTCCAAAAAATCACGTATGTGGCTGAAATTTTTAGGTAAATGCCCAAGAGATGCCACAATGCTACAGCATCACCCCACACAGGCTATGAGTATAGTGAGGCTATCACCTACCCAGAGCATGGAATGAGGTCCACTATCCATGATCAGAGAGGCAAATCCTGTGGGGCAGTGCAAAGTAAGAGTGGTGTATTTTTGTGTAAAATCATATTCCTTGGTTTGTATCAGTAGATTTGGAGTTATCAAAAGTTGGGAAATATGGAAATGGCTTTTTAGACTTTCATATGTAATTCTACTCAGTTCTAGTAGCCACAGAGAAGGAGTTACACACACATACACAAAAATCACACCATAAAACTGCCCTAATCTTTTTTTTTAAATTGCTCTTCTGCACACTAACTGATCATAAACTTTTTAACATTCCTATTTTTCCATATTGATCTAAAAAAATCTAACTTTATGCTACAGTGGCCTTCACAGTTCAGTGTAAATAATAATTAACACACATGGGTGCATTCGTGGGTAAGGGTTGTTCTGATTGTTCACACACTGTCACCCTTTCTCTCCCCACGCTGGCATTTAAAGGATTCCTCCCACTCAGAGTCCCTCCTATCCTGACTCCATTGCATTCATCACAACCGTCTTCCAAAAGACAACTAAACGCAGCCATCTCAAAGGTGGTTGCCCAGATGCTTCCCCAGCTAGAAGTCATTCCTCTTTATTCTGGAAGCTCTCAGCATTTTATATGTAATTCCACACTGGATGCAGATCTATAGATGTTGGCCCCCAAGATTCTTGTCTGCTGGCTATTTAATCAAACGTTTGAGTAGTTGTTGCTGGGAAGGAATCTGGCAGATGGAATTAAGGTAGCTAATCAGCTGACCTCCATACAGGGAGGTTACTCCGCATTGTTCAGATGGGCCCAATGTAATCATGCATCCCCTTCAAAACATAAGAGGAAGGCAAGATAGTCACTCAGCATACACTGGATGCAGTAAGAGAGGAAACAGAAGGAGCAGGGCTTCAAATCCATGAAAAATTGGGCTCAGGTTTGGGTGCAGATTCCATAAGTTAAAATTTAGAGTGTTCAGGTTGAGTTCAGGTTTGAATTTCATATTTTAATCCTATGGGTGAATAGACTAAATTTTTTCAATTTTTTTTTCCAATTTTTAAATAGCTAATGAAACAAACAAAAAAACCCTGAACCTCAACCCAATTTTTCACTGGGTTTGGGTGCAAAAAAAACATTTTTTTAATGCTTGAACCAGTTCCAGTTTAAGGGTTGGGTTTATTTTTTAGCTCTGTTATCTAAACATAGCCTGCAGCCTTGGCCCTGTGGCATCCAATCCCCTCAGATCTCAGAAGCTAGCAGGGTCAAGCCTGGATAGTACTTGGATGGGAGACCGCCTGGGAACACCAGATGCTGTAGGCTTGGGAGGCGGACCCACTCTCAAAAATCATTCTGCCATTGAAAACCCTATGAACAGCAGAGCAGCACTGACAATAGTGTTTCATCTGTTTTAAGTAGGGTTGAGTTGGATACCGACTCAAAGGCACCTAACAACAACATCTAAACATAGGATTTCAACCCAAACCCAAACTGAACCCTCTAAATTTTAACATACTGAATCAGCAACCAACCCTGAACCCCAATTTTTCATCAGTTTGAAGCCCTGAGGAGGAGAGATAAGGCAGAGGCAGGCAGGCAGGGATGAGAGATTGTTAGTTTTGAAGAGTGGTAAAGACTTGACCGATCATTGCCAAATTTCAGGAGGGAGGAAGACAACGGGGAGACAAAGAATATGGGAAACTCTAGAAATTGAAAAGGACTTGGGGCTGACAACAAGCAAGAAAATGGGGACCTTAGTCCTACAACCACATCCAACTGAACTCTGCAAACCAACTAGGTAAACCTGAAAGTAGATCACCTTCAGGGCCTCCAGAAAGAAATATAGCCTTAACTTTGATTTTGGTACTGTGAAACTTGAAGCAGAAAAACCATTTGAACCAACCCAAACCTCTAACCTACAGAATGAGGTAATAAATCCACATTCTTTCAAGTCATTAAGTTTGCAGTAATCTGTTATAGCCTGCAGCCATAGCCTTGTGGCATCTGATCCCATCAGATCTCAGAAGCTAAGTAGGGCTGGGCTTGGTTAGTACTTGGATGGGAGACTGCCTGGGAACACCAAGTATTGTAGGCTTGGGAGAAGGATCTGGCAACGCACTCCCAAAAATCAATCCGCTATTGAAAACCCATGAATAGCAGAGAAGCACTGACTATAGTGTTTCGCCTGTTGTACGTAGGGTTGCTGTAAGTTGAATACTGACTCGATGGTACCTAACAATAATAACAATAATCTGTTATAATAACAATAGAAAACTAATATGCCTTCCTTTGTATTTTATCTTAATTGTTCAAATCTTAGTATCAGAATCACCTAGGAAGCTTTTAAAAAAAATACTTATAGGTCCCATTCCCAGAGATTTAGAATTGGTGAGGGGGAAGGGTAAGCAGGGAAAAGGCATCAAATTTTTGTTCATATCTCCTCAAGTGATGCTCTCCCCAACATTTAGCATTGGCCCAGAAAGTTCTTACACAGCCATTTCCAGGAAATTCCCATCTTCACTTCGCTGTAGTAAAGTACTGTTTTCATTTTTCCCCCCACTACACATTAGTTGTGCCTACCCGAGAACTTGATATAACAAAATCACTGCATAAAACTCTGGTGTAAAGCATCTTTCACGCATAGTCTATGTATCAGTAGTCCATTCCCTTTCACTGTTGAGTAGTATTCCACTGCGTAGATATACCCAGCCTTGTTTATCCATTCACCTGTTGATGAACATTTGAGTTGTTTCCAATTTGGGGCCATTACGAATACAGCTGCTATGATTATTCCTATAACATATGCCTTCATTTCTTTTGAACTTCTGGATCATAGGGTAAACGTAATTTATAAGAACATGCAAGTAGGGTGTTGTGGTGTACACCTGTAATCCAGTGACTCAGGAAGCTGAGGTAGGAGGATCACAAATTCAAGGTGAGAGGCAGCTTGTACAACATAGCAAGACTCTGTCTCGAAATAAAAAAAAATAAAAAAAATAAAACCTTTACAAGCGGGGCTGAGAGTGAAGTTCAGTGGTAGAGCACTTGCCTACTATGTGTAAGGCCCTGGGTTCAACCTCTCAGTATTGGAAAAACAACAAAACAAGAAGGAGGTGTCAAACCTTTCTCCACCATGTACTGTTGTAATACTTTTCTTCTTGAGTGAGAACCTTTTTGCCTCCTACTTTTCCTCTCCTTTCCCCAAATAACATTAATGTATAGTCAGAGATGAAAACTAGTAACAAGAAACTAAAAATTCCTTTGGTGAAGGACTTACATCTTACTAATCTTTGTTTCACCCAAAATATTTAGCATGTGTTTACTAAAGCAAGAACTCATGAATCCTATTAAGTTGCACCTGACTTTTGCCAAACACGACAGATCTATTAAGTATATATTCTATACCTAAACACATCTAGCATATAATTTTGAGTAAAGCATTTCCTAATTTGTGTAATCATTCATTACATGGTCTCTACCGAATTCTGAGCTACATGAGACATTATCTGCTGTCTGACTTAATAGAGCTGTGCCCCTGAACTCAGCCACAGAGCTTAATGGAAAGAGGAAAACCCTTTCTCTTAAGCTCCTAAATTTTGTTTGTTTTAATCAGAAGAATCCTAGTCTATGGCTCTTAATAGGCTGTGAACAAAAATTACTTTAAAAATCTGATTAAAGATATGGATCTTCAAGCCAGATGTGGTGGCACACGCCTGTAATCCCAGCAACTCAGGAGGCAGAGGCAGGAGGATTGCAAGTTTGAGACCATAGGCAGTCTGTGTAACTTAGCAAGACTCTATCTCAAAAAGTAAAAAAAAAAAAAAAATGGGCCGGGGGCCCTGGATTGAACCCCCAGTACCACACACACACAAAAAGATATGGCTCTTTTTTCTCAAAAAGATGAAATTACATAAAATCTCACAAACATACCCGGATTTGCATAAAACTTATCACTCACATTGTTCTCCCTAAGGCCCATCCATGGTCAGAATCACTGCTGTTGCATCTCAAGTACAACTGCAATTCTTTCCTCAATAAATATTTGCTCACTATCTGAAATGTCCCAGGAATTTACACTAGGTACAATGGACATTATGACCGGTAAAACACAGTGAATTAGTTAGCTGTCATTACTGTAGCAGAAAAACCAGCCCAAACAAACTTACAGAAGAGGTTTACAGAAAGCTCATAGTTAGACAATCAGTCTATATTAGTGGCAGGGTAGGCATGGTGGTGGCAGTAGAAGGGCCTGTGGCATATGATCTTACAGCATGGTGGACCAGGAAGAGAGAGAGACCCAGGCTGTTTGAATCCAGGGTAAAAACTTACAAAAGCCTGACCCCAGGGAGCTACTTCTGCAAGCTAGATCTGCCTCCCAAAGTTCCACAACCTACCAGCACAGCGCCACCTGCTAGGGAACCAAAGTTACAAAGGTCAGTTTATATAAATTCAATCCATGACAAGTCTCTTTCCTTAAGAATAGGGCCAAGAAGGAGATTTCATGCAGTGATAGGACATATTATCTTCTAATCAAAATTAATATGCTCTCAAAGGCTATAACTCTTGGGCTAGGCCCAGTAGCACATGCCTGTAGTCCCTGTGACTCTTGAGGCAGAGGCAGGAAGATCATGAGTTCAAGGTCAGAGGAAGCTTGCATAAACTAGTGAGACCCTGTCTCAAGATAAAAAAATGTTTAAATGGGCTGCAGGCGCAGCCCAGTGGAAGAGCATTTGCAAACTGTCAGTGTGATATCCTGGGTTCAAACCCCAGGTCCATCCCCCCAAAAACCCTCTTTCCAAAGATTTCTTTTTTGTCTAAGTCGATAACATATGACTAACAACGTGAAATGCAAATAACCATTCAAGATAATATTTTGGGTATGTAGATTTATCTTTAATTTATGTTTCTGGTACTGCAAGAACGGAAATGAAGAAAAGACAATGAACAACTTACCTACCTTCTGAAAGAATAACTGCTTCTAGAATTAAGTAACCTAGCTGTGAAAGGACTTGTCCCAGAAACATGTACTCAATTGATTTTCCTTTGTGGTCTTCTTCAAAGGACAAAAGTGTCCAAATTGATAGCATGGTTCATTTTTCTGGGAAAAAGTATGCAGGTACTGTAATTCTTCTAGCTAGTTGGGAGATGATGAGGGGAGAATTTTAGGAATGTCTCCATTTGACCAGAAGGTATTTTGTTAAGGGGAACACTTCATGTATCTGTGTCAACCCAAAATATTTCCTTGTAATGTGTGGATTAATGTGGCTTTGGTGTTTCTGAAAAAGCAACATTAAAAAGAAAAAAAAAAAGCTGCTGTTTATGGAAAATTTGAAGGAAAAGTAAACTTAAAAAAACAAAAAGAAAAGACATGTTTTGGTCAATCCTTGGTATCTGTGGGGGTTTGGTTTAGTTCCAAGACCCCCCTCACACACACACAAATAGCAAAATCTACAGATGCTCAAGCCTCTAATATACAATGGTATAGTATTTGTCTGTAACAGTCACATGCCCTCTTGCAAACTTTAAACCAGTGCTCCTAAACCTTCTAATCCTCAGGGACCGGTTTCATGGAAGACAATTTTTTCATGGACTGGAGGGACAATGCAGTGGTTTCAAGATGATTCAAGTGAAGGAGAGCTGCTATAAATATAGATGAAGCTTCACTCACTCACCTGCTGTTCACCTCCTGCTGTGCAGCCTAGTTCCTAATAGGCCATGAATTGGTACCAATCTGCTGCCTGGGGGTTGGGGACTCATTTCTAGATGATTTATAATATGTCATACAACATAAATACTATATAAATAGTTATTCTGTATTGTTTAGGTAATAACAATAATAAAGTCTGTGTGAGTTCAGTACAGATGCAATTTTTTCCCAAATATTTTTAACTCATGGGTGGTTGAATCCACAGATGTGGAAGGGTGACTGTACTGACACGGAATAGAGTTCAAGAATAATTTAGGGTAGAGAAATGAATTATTTTGTATTAGTTAATTTTCTGATTGAAGCTAATTTCTTTCAGTGCCAAAAGCTTTATCAAATAGTTTTATTGGCAATCTTTCCAAATCTATTTCACACTCCCTGTCTCCTTAATCAAACTAAGTAAATATAATGGAACATTTCTGATGACTCATTAAGTACATCCATTAGTTTGCTGTGCTATAATACAGCCATTCTGTGAGAAGCTACTTACTTAAACACAATTGCTTGTCCCTCCTTAAAACAACTCCTGCTGTTCCATTTGGAGATCTAGTACCCTTGAAGCTTTCTTTTTTCTCTCCATTCCACTATCAAATCACTTCCTGCTATCAACACATATCTGACTCACAGCACTCCCTCCAACTTCATCCTTCTAATTCATGGTCAAACTGAGAAGATAACTGTTTCTTCAAAATAAATTCAACTTAAAATTTAAGTAAGGGCCTGAAAACTGTCTTTAGTTTGTTTTAGAAAAAGTAACTGGTGTTTATCTAGTCAATGAAGAGCTGGCTCAGAGACAGCCGGTGGCAAGTGCCCAGCCTAGTCCGAGTTTCCCACAGTTGTTCCTGTATCGGTATCCACCAGTGTCTACACAACCATCTGCTTATGATACCCCAGGAAAGCAATTAAGCCAAAAAATTTTGAAGTAAAAATTGTGGTTATTATGAAAAATTAAGCTCTACATGAAGTTCCAAATAAAATCTGTGAGGTTCATTACAGACTCTGTAACATTCATTTATTCTGGCTGTTTACAGTTATTTTGATTTTATTTTTAATTTTTTGCTTGTTCTCACCTTTTTGAGTCTTTTTCAGACAACTCACCTTTACAAAATGAAGAATTACTACAACTACAAAACAAACAGCTTCCTCTCATGGAGTATTTTTACCAAATAGCTACAAATGCTTTGAAATTAAAATGGGTTCCACTGTCCTTAATAAGTAGGTAAAGATCACACTTAGGACATGAGATTTGCTATTATAGTTTATTTACCCTGGGTTTGCATGCCTGTTGACAGATGTGCATCCCTAAGGAACCTCCCAGTCCCCTTCCAGTACATCATAAGCACAAAGAGGGCGGTTTAATCACACAACGTAACCAATCAAATTGATCCTTGAGTGATAGCAGCAGCAATCTCAGTGGGCTATGTTATGATGTTTTCAAAAAATGCTCCAAACACAAACATTCAAAATTCTACGGGACATTAGAATACAAAATCCTGCAGCACTTCATCAGAATCAAATTAAAAACAGAATCTTCCTGGGGATCATTAATATTCCATTACAGACCCTTAATGATTACTACCACCCCCTCCCAAAGGCTTTTTTTTTTCTCTCTCTCTTTTTCTCTTTTTGGTTAAAAATCTGTCTATACTCTTTAGAGTAGCACCTGTTCTGTCAAACCATTCTAACACACACCTTCTTTGGGGGAGCTTTGTGTTTTGTTTGTTTAAATACAAACAAGATTTGTGGATCCTCAGCTACTTCCGTTTATTACCCTCCTTATCATCACCATTTTTCACTCAAGGTCTGAACCACACCAAAGGCAGCACCATTACCCTGCCATGATGATCACATCCCTGAAAGCCATCGCACGCTTCCAGACCTCCATGGGGAAGGCAGAAGCAGAAGCAGCCCATGCACCTTTTATCACAGAACTCAGCTTGATTTGCTTTACTGAAAAAAAGGCAGCAAGACTCCATATTTTGAGCCAGAACTTTCAAGCTTTTCTCTTAAAAGGCTTGCTAACATAGTTTTCCTCTTCAAAGGCTCTCCTCCTTACACTAGCATAAGCATCCAAGCTCTTTCCTCCATAGATACGGTTGCTACCAGGTTTCCATGACCTTCTCTTGGAGAGAGCTCACCTACTCTAGGCAACAGTTGATGCTCTTTTTATAGCTCCACTTAAATACCACCCATAAGTTCCTATTTTCAACTACATACTCCGAATATAACTCAGATCAAGTAATTTTAAGAATTCACTTCAGGCTTTTCATTTATAAAAAGTTGAGACTTGTTTCAGACCGAGGCCTGCTTCCTACTCTCATACAGTCCTCTGGGGATAATTTTTTGAGAATGTTGCTACAAAAAAGCAATTTGCTTGGATTTAAATCTGAACATTTGTTAGTTTCATTATTAGTATTTATTTGGGGTCTACACCAATAAAACAGTAAGAGAATTAGCACATTACAGATGGAATTTCAGTTTGCAAAGAAAAAAAACTATAAAGAACACTCCCAGCAGTTTAGATGGAAAGGACCCTTAAAGATCACTTATGAATCCAGGCATAGCTGTGCATGTCTATATCTCAGCACTTGAGGAAGGCAGATTGACCTGAGTGCAAGGCCAGCCTGGTCTACATACTGAGCTCCAGAACAGTCCAGCCTACACAGTGAAACCCTGTCTCAAAACAACAACAACAACAAAAAATCACCTATACAGTTTTTCCAACCTCTTTTTTGCCAAGCAATATTTTGCTGTGAAGAAATCACACATAGAAGTTGGAGCATAGTAGGAAAACAGAGTAAGACGTTCTGATCCAGAGGGGCAGGTGAAAGGGAGCTGTGGGCAGGAGACACCAGGGGCTCAATGACCCTAAAGAAAAACCTAAAAACTATGGGCATGGCACAGGCCATATATCTTACTTTACAAACAAATAAACCAAGGCACAAAAATGTGAAATGATCTCCCAGAGGCTCTATCACCAAGGGACCATACCTGCAACATTCAGACAAGCTTAGAGCCCAGTCACAATCCTGTCACAAATCCTAGGGAGTTCTAGACAGGCATAATGCTAGCACTGAACATATGTCATCTTATTTGATCCTCATAGCTACTTTTGGAGGGCTGGGATTTAGCTCAGTTGGTAGAGCACTGTGCTGCAGTCTCTGAGGTCCCGAGTTCAATTCCCAGCACCGCAAAAATGGGAGAAGGGCCTGACAATCCACTCCTAAGGAAATCCCGAAACAGTCAGCCATTGAAAACCCTGAGGGTCGCTATGAGTCGGATACCAACTCGACGGCACCTAACAACAACAACAACAAGCTACTTTTGGAGGAAGGTATTATGATTCCATGTTAAGCACAGCAAACTGGAGAGTCAAGGTGCCTGGCTCAGGTAGAGCTCTGGGCTTGCTCTCTAGATCTGGCATGGCTGTGTGCACTCTGCCACAGAGCCTTCCCTTCCATTCAGCCTGCAGATAAAACATTAACTGGGAAGACAGAAATCAGGTTTTTCTGCCCTTTGTTTCTCTTCTACTCCATGCAGAAGAAGAGACAGGGGAGTCTGGGAAAACAAGCTAGCATCAGAGTTCCAGTAATAAACTCAAAACAACTCAATATATTTCCCTCAATATTTTCACCACTACCATCTAAGCCACCACTCCTCACTTGAAAAATGAGCACTGTATTGTCTTTTCCACTTCTACTCCTCTTGCAAACAATTCTTTACAACATCCTGAATAATAAGTTTACACACTTTCCCACTTTTAGTTCTTCAAAATAATACCCATGGTCTTTTTCTTAATCCATCATTGTTTTAATACCATTGGTCATATCTGAAACATTTATGATGATATTCATTGCTTTGAAAGAATGACCAAGAGTAGTGAAAATTTCATTAAGGCAATTTTAATATCATGTTTAAACCTCTGGTTGAATAGAGAGAAACTACCCCATTTGCTCGCTTTTTTAACAGTGCACCTGTTCATTATTTTTCATTGAAAGTTTTATTGACATAATGGTAGAATTACATGCAGTTGTGAGGAATGATAGATAACTTGCACCCTTCCATAGTTTCTTCCAGTGTTAACATCTATAAAATAAGAGTAAATCACCATAAGACAGAAGATGAATAAAAACTGACCATATTCACATTTCCCCAGTTATACATGTACTCAGGAAAAATTATGAAGGAAAGATAAAAAGGGAGAGAGCAAAAATGAGGGGATAATGGAGAAGGAAAAGAAAGATGGCATCATGTTGTTTAGGGGTAACCTTTGTAGAAAATACAGAAAATAGGATAATTGTCACTGATAGAGTTTTAATCTTCTCCCTGGCTGAAGGGGTCAAATTTGAGGAGCAGATGGAAGTTGGAAACGGACATGGCAGGCTACGCTCTCGCTTTTATGGAAGAATCTTTATAGCCCATGCTGACATTCTATGTAAGGAGGTTGGTTTTGGAGTTTGAACCTAAATATATATATATGTTGTTGTTGTTGTTAGGTGACGTCGAGTCGGTATCCGACTCATAGTGACCCTCATAGGGTTTTCAATGGCTGACTGTTTCGGGATTGCCTTGGGAGTGGATTGCCAGGCCCTTCTCCCATTTTTGCAGTGCTGGGAATTGAACTTGGGACCTCAGAGACTGCAGCGCAGTACTCTACCAACTGAGCCAAATCCCAGACCACACACACACACAAAAAAAAATACACACACACACACACACACACATATGTACATACATACATACATATATATATATATATATACACACACACACACACACACACACACATATACACACACACATATATATATTGTTTATCTCTAAATCTTTATGGCTGCTTTTTTTTCTGGTGGTTGTTGTTTATCTTACATAAAACTGTGGCTGATTAAAACCCTAACAGTTTGAACATGCATAGGATAATTTTGTATTTCCTTATTATGTTTCCTGCATGTTGTGGGACACTGAAAGCTATGCTACTAGTATTATAGACACCGGCAGGGTCACCCATGATGGACAGATTTCAGGTGAGCTTTCAGATTAAGACAGACTAGGGAGCAGGACCTGGCAGTCAACTCTCGAACCAATTAGCCACTGAAAACACTATGAATATCAGAGAAACACTGTCAGATATAGTGCGGGAAAATAAGACTCCCAGGTAGAAAGGTACACAAAAGATGACTGGGGAAGAGTTGTCTCCTCAGAGTAGAGTCTAGCTTAATGATGGGAATGGAGTAAAGCCCCAGGGATCTCCATCTGCTTATGTGGCACAACCAAAATGAGAAGGAACAACTGTAAACATCCATTAATAATCAGAACAAGGAATGCATGTAGTATGAAGCTAGCAAACTTAGAAATTGTCAAAAGGGAAATGGAGCATAAAAATATTGACATACTAGGTATCAGTGAGCTCAAATAGACTGGACTGGGCCATTTTGAATCAGATAATTCTATGATCCACTATGCTGGGAATGACAAAGAGAAATGAGGTTGCGTTCGTCATCAAAAAAGACATCCAGATCAGAACTAACCATAAGTACAATGCTATCAGTGATAGAAAAATATCTATATGCTTACAAGGAAGGCCAGTTGATATGACTATTATTCAAGTTTACAAACCCACCATTAAGGCCACAAATGAAGACAGGGAAGATTTTTATGAGCTTCTGCCATCCAAAATAGATTCAACATGTGATTAGAATGTACTAATAATTATTGGTGACTAGAATGCAAATGATGGAAACGAAGGTTTAGTAGTTGGATAATATGGTCTTGGTGACAGAAATGATGCTGGAGATCACATGATAGAATTTTGTCAGACCAATGACCTTTTCATTGCAAACACATTTTGCCACCAATACAAATGGCAACTATACACATGGAATTTACCAGATGGAACACACAAGGAACCAAATTGACTACGTTTGGGGAAAGAGATGATGGAAAAGCTCAATATTAAATGGCAAAACAAGACCAGGTGCTGACTGTAGATCAGACCATCAACTGCTCATATGCAGGTTCAAACGGAAACTGAAGAAAATTAGAACAAGTGTACAAAAGCCAATGTATGACCTTCAGCATGTCCTACCTGAGTTCAGAAACCACCACAAGAACAGGTTTAAGGCATCAGGTACTAATGACAAAAGACCAGATGAGTTGTGGGATGACATCAAAGACATCATTCATAAGGAAAGTAAAAGGTTATTAAAAAGACAGAAAAAAGAAAAGACCAAATTACATGTCAAAAGAGACTCTGATACTTGCTCTTGAATGCTGAGCAGCTAAAGTTAAAGGAAGACATGATGAAACAAGATTTCAAAGGGCAGCTCGAGAAGAAAAAATCAAATATTATAATGACATGTGCAAAAAGCTGAAGATAGAAAACCAAAAGGGAAGAACACATTGCTTTTCTTTTCTAAATTTAGGGAAATGAAGAAAAAGTTCAAGCCTCAAATGGCAATCATGAAGTATTCTACAGGGAAAATATTAAACAATGCAGGGAACATCAAAAGAAGATGGAAGGTAGCCAGGCGTGGTGGTGCACACTTGTAATCCCAGCAACTCTGGAGGCAAAGGCAGGAGGATCACAAGTTCAAGATCAGAGGCAGTCCGTGTAATTTAGTGAGACACTGTCTCAAAAAAAAAAAGTTTAAAAAATGGGCTGCAGAGCAGCCAAGTGGTACAGCACTTGCAAAGCATGTAAGTATGAAGCCCTAGGTTCAACCCCCAGTACTGTAAAAAAAAAAAAAAAAAAAAAAAAAAAAAAAAAAAAAAAAAAAAAAAAAAAAAAAAAAAAAAAAAAAAAAAAAAAAAAAAAAAAAAAAAAAAAAAAAAAAGGTGGAAGAAATACACAGAGTCATTATACCAAAAAGAATTGGTGGATGACCAAACATTGCAAGAGGTTGCATATGATCAGGAACCAATGATACTGAAGGAAGAAGCAGAAGCTGTCTTGAAGGAACTGGTAAAACACAAAGCTCCAGGAACTGATGGAATACCAATAGAGATGTTTCAACAAACAGATGCAGCACTGGAGGTGTTGTTTATGCCAAGAGATCTGAAAAACAGCTACCTGGCTAACTGACTGAAGAGATCCATATTTGTGCCTGTTCCCAAGAAAGGGGATCCAACTGAATGTGGAAACTATCAAACAATATCATTAATATTACACACAAATAAAATTTTACTAAATACCATTCAAAAATGACTGTACCAGCATATTAACAGAGAAGTGCTGGAAAATCAAGACAGATTTAGAAGAGGGCGTGGAACTGGTGTCATCACTGCTGATGTCAGATGGACATCAGTCAAAAGCAGAGAACACCAGGAAGATGTCTATGTTTTATTGACTATGCAAAGACATGTGGCTGTGGGATCATAATAAATCATGGATAATTTTGTGAAAAATGGGATTATCTTAATTGTGCTGAGCAGTAATCTGTTCATGGACTAAGAGGCAGTCACTCAAATGGAACAAGGAAACATTGCTTGATTTAAAGTCAAGAAAGGTATGTGTCAGTGCTGTATTCTCTCACCATACCTCCTCAATCCATGCTGAGCAAATAATCTGAGAAGCTATACTTTAGAAAGAAGAACATAGCATCAGGATTGGAGGAAGACTCATTAACAATCGGCATTATGCAGATGACTCAACTCGGCTTGCTGAAAGTGAAGATGATTTAAAATATTCACTGATGAGGCCCAAAGAATACAGCTGTCAGTATGGATTGTGCCTCAACATCAACAAAACAAAAATCCTTAAAACTTGGTCAGTATTTGACTTCATGACAAATGGAGAAAAAACTGAGATTGTCCCAGACAATCAACATCCATGGAAGCAGCAGTCAAGAAATCAAAAGTTGTATTGCATTGGGAAAAGGTGTTGCAAAAGACCTCTTTAATGTGTTGAAAAGTAAAGATATCACACTGAAGATAAAGGTACAACAGGCTTATGTTGCATCATATGGTTTTTTTTTTTGTTTTTGTCATTGTTTTTTAGTGGTACTAGGGGTTGAATCCAGGGCCTGGTGCTTGCATGCTTTACAAGTGCTGTACCACTGGGCTGCACCTCCAGCCCACTTTTTTACTTTTTGAGACAGGGTCTCACTAAATTACGCAGACTGCCTCTGGTCTTGAACTTTCTATCCTCCTGCCTCTGTCTCTGAAGTCTCTGGGATTATAGGTGTGTGCCACTTCGCCTGGCTCATCATATGGTTTTGAAAGATGGACAGTGAATAAGGGACACAGAAGAATTGATGATTTTCAATTATTGTCCTGGGGATGAATCTTGAATATATCATGGACTGCCAAAGAACCAACAGATCCGTCCCAGAAGAAGTACAACCACAGTGCTCCTTGGAAGCAAAGATGGCTAGATGGTGTCATATGTAATGTGGACATGTAGTAAGGAGGGACCAATCCCTGGAAAAGACATCATGTTTGAGAGAGTAGTGGGTCAATGAAAAAAAATAAGACCCTGACCTACACGGATTGACCCAGTGTCTACAACAATGGACTTAAATAAGATTGTGTGCCTGGCACAGAACAGGGGAGTGTTTCGTTCTGTTGTACACAGCATCACTATCAGTTGGGACCAGACTTGAGGGTATCTAACAACAACAATAACTATGTTTCTTCCTTGTCCAACAAGATTCATTAATCTTTATTTAAAATATAATTTTCTTTGTTGATGTTTGTTTTCTTTTTTTTTTTTCAAATGTTACCTTTCTGGACAATTTATCCATCAGTTTCACTTTTTTTTTTTTTTTTTTTGGAATACCAAATGAGAAAGTTACATTTAAAGCAAAGTGGATAATGCTTCCAGATAATTAGACATCTTAATGAATGGATGTGCCTGCAGCCATAGCCCTGTGGCATCCGATCCCGTCAGATCTCGGAAGCTAAGCAGGGTCGGGCCTGGTTAGTACTTGGATGGGAGACCGCCCGGGGAAACCAGAAACTGTAGGCTTGGGAGAAGGACCTGGCAACCCTCTCCCAAAAATCAATCTGCCATTGAAAACCCTATGAACAGCAGAGAAGCACTGACAATAGTGTTTCCCCTGTTGTACAGAGGGTCGCTATGAGTCGGATACCGACTTGACGGCACCTAACAACCTAACAATGAATGGATGCAGATAGCCTATATATCTTTGGAAACTTAAAAGGATCTTCCCTAAACTACATCCTCTGAGAAAATAAGGGAAAACAAATGCATTTAAATAAGAACTTTTAGTGGGATTCTAATCAAATGTATATATAATATTTTAATTTCCCATGGTATTTATCATTGCATTAATAGATTGAGTACTGGAATCCCCTATGTATGAGGATGGGATTTAGTTCAGTTGGTAGAGTGCTGCTCTGCTCTCTGAGGCCCTTGGTTCTATCCCCAGCACTGCAAAAACTGGAAAAGGAAGTGACAATCCACTCAAAGCAATTCTGAAATAATCAACTACTGAAAACCTGATGAGGGTCCCTATGAATCAGACTCGACCTGAGGGCACCTAACAACAAGAAGAAGCCAAGCCTAATGATTTCCGATTCATATTCTTTCCTGCTGCAATTCTCCATTGTTACAGACACACACACACACCTTCCCCTCCTCTCACACATGTACACCATCTTCTCTCTGTCATACAGACACAGACACAGACACATACACATTCTCTCTCTCTCATACTCTTAACTATTAACTATGAATCAGAGAGAAAAATAAATTTTGGTCTTTCCTACAGACACTACAATCTAATTTCAAAGTTAATAAATATGCAAGTAAAGAAATAAACAATTTCATTTAATATACATATATATATACACACATATATACACATATGCATATATACATATATACACATATATATACATCTGTGTGTGTGTGTGTGTGTGTATCATGAAAATTATTTGGGGGAGCGGTGTTTACTTGAGGGATGAACCCAGGGCCTCACACATAATTGCAAGTGTGCTACCACTGAGCTGCACCTCCAGGCCATGTTTTTTGTTTGTTTGTTTTGAGACAGGCCCTCACTTACAGCCCAGGCACACAAATACCCATTTAGCTTATTTGAGTGAACAACAGGAAGTGCAGTGGCATTGTAAAATGTTAACAAAAAGAACCAAAGGGTCACTTGTCTTTCCAATGTAGTTGAAGGCCTGAGACAAATTTCTCATTTCTCATATATTTAAATATGCTATGGCCTACTTTTTCTTATCTATTTCAGTTGAGAAGGAACAGAATATGGTTTATACTTTTATTTTAACTCTGGTTTAAGGGAGAAAGAATCCTCCACGTCTCTCAGCAGCCTGTGATCTCTGAGAGGACAGGTGCACATTTGGTCACCAGATCCTCTCCAAGTCCCACACCACCTGGTGAACACACAATGTCCCCAAATGTGCAACCACAGAGATCAAGACGCCAGTCAGAATATTACTTCTGGTCTAAGGAGAACTGGACAGATATAAAACTAAATGTAACTTTTGCTCCAAAGAGATCTAAAAATAATGAGGTTAATATGTAACAATAAATGCCTCTGTTCAATCAATATAACTGTAAGCATTTTTGATAGGACATCTAGTAATTATTTTAATATTTTCATAAAATTATATAATATTTTCATAAAAGGATATAATAAAAATGATATAATAATAAAAAGGATATAATAAAAATAAAAATGATAATATTCCCTCTTCCCTCCTAAAATATTGAATGTCATGCATGCTTGTAATTTTATAGGTTAGAAAGGGGGGGTGGTAGTAAAGAGAATGGGGTTACTAAGAAACATGTAAGATGGTATTGGGGGTACATCTATGAGTATGCATCTATGTCACACACACACACACACACACACACATATGTCATATTTCTGCCAAAATTCAAACAGATATTTCACCTAATAATTTATCTCCCCAAGGAATATAGATATATA